>KN716220.1:315295-334463 GCA_000816705.1 Dictyocaulus viviparus | reverse complement strand
GTTAGCGGTTGAGATTTGCATTTCAGATTTTCCTCGATTGATTTGTGAAACTGTAGAATAGAACAAGTCAAATAGTATTGCAATCCTTTCGAGACTCTGAAATAATCGCAATCTGCCAATAAATCACCTATAGTGAAATAGAAAAAATAGGTCGTAGAAAATTACGTCACTGAGGAGAAATCCTTTCTCTTGAATTCCGTCTCACCAATCTCACTAATGCCGTAGATCCTCTAAGTGTTACGTATTTATATAACCTGATATTGATAATACTTTTATTCCTACGTGGTTCTTTCCTTACGTAAAGTTCCTTACGTTAAACTTAAAAGTCTAGAAGTTTAAGTAGATTCCTTTCTGATGGTTGAAAATCGTAAAGGAACAGATCATCGATATTTATAGAGGTCGAAGACAGGAGTTCAGCACCTGTAATTTAACGCCTTGCCCTACTGACAAGCATTGTCTGAAGCTGCTCTCTGCGAATCGTTTATGCAACGGACGTGTTTGCACCGAGTAAGCAATTGAAAAGCATATTGAAGGTTGAACTACAGAAATTTTAATATTTAGATAGAGGCAATATGTCACATTACCTTTTAATCCCTTGACAAAAACTAGGAACACTACTGCTACGTACAAATCTTCAGCCATATTCATAACCAACATCTATTTTTGCAAATTGATCAAAAATGTAAAAGCTCATAATTTGTCTAAATTTTTGTAATTCGCATATTTATGAAGGAACGAAATTTCTGAGCGGTGAAAATGTAACATTGCATATTTTTAGAGTCGCAGAGATTCCCTTAGGATGTCTCGAACCGCAATGCTGCCCTCCATTCACTAACGTAAACGGAATGTGCCAAAGTGATTCGCCTCTTGTTAATGATTTTATCACTAACAGAAAGTGAATCAATGCACTTCTTCGGATGCATAGACTCTCCCAGGTGAAGATCTTCTTTATTTACAGGAAATTCATGGATTTGTATTTATGTTATTTATATTTAAATTTAAATATATTTACAGTAAAAGTAAATGACTCCAAACAATAACACGGTCTATGGACACGATACTATCATATTATCAGATCATGTCAACTACGAAACAACTGAATGTAGTACGAGTTGGCAGCAGCACATTATGCAAAAACTGTTCACATTATCCTCTCTATTGATGAAAGTTCTACGTCAGTTAACTAAATAACCGTTGAAAAATAATACAGCTATATCATCGCATCACCTTTTCTTATGAATTAAGCTATTGTGTCGACTATAAGGAAATTATTTCCAGTTTTTCTTGCTTTTCACTTCGACAACTAGGTGACATCGTGTAAACAAATCATAGTCATCTAAATTTTATCTATTGGAATATCTGAATTGTCATTGAATTACAGACGGGTTATGATGTTTACATTACCACTGGGAATAAACACATATGTTAAAAGAAAGTTACCAGAACATCTGTTGAGGATCTTATAATTATGGTGTAATTATGCAATATATTACAAAATAAAGTGAATTAATAACTCCGTAATACTATAATTATTAGGTCTCCAAATATCTACACTGAATGAGATAGCGGAAATTTCAACAACACATAGGTATGAAATACTACGAGAAAATATACGTGTACTGAATGCATCCTATACAAGGGTACCAATCATCTATACAATAAGCAGACACTATTTTAGGTACAAAATCGTATACACAGCTGAATTATCTGTATGAAAGCCATTATGCAACATATGATTCGATCGTAGCTAACGCAATATAATGTGAAATATATACTTCCGCTAGGTGTACCACCGAACACTAGACAACAACATGAAACAAATAGATGAAATGACACCAAAAAAACTTCTACGAGCAGCAAGAACAGACTGGGATCGGACAAAAAGTCCTCGAACAATGATTATCGATTGAAAGTCGGAAGTTTATCAAAAGAATACCCTGGACGACCGCATACTGTACATATAATGTAATATACGTGGTACGATCCAGGAATAAAGCATAGAAAGCCAGCAAAAAGA
Organism: Dictyocaulus viviparus; assembly: GCA_000816705.1. Taxonomy (NCBI): domain Eukaryota; kingdom Metazoa; phylum Nematoda; class Chromadorea; order Rhabditida; family Metastrongylidae; genus Dictyocaulus; species Dictyocaulus viviparus. The sequence goes on along the minus strand of KN716220.1, from coordinate 332,446 downwards.
AACACCCAACCTTGCGGACCTGAAAAAACCTTGTAATTCTTACATGGCAACATGAGCATTGCAGAAAATCTTTGTATGCCTCGAAATCCAAGTTGCTTTTATAGATATTCGGAAAATGTCATTGAAGAATACTTCACTCAGATTATGGCCACTTATATTTCGAAATTCCTGGCGCGTTTTTGAAGCATAAGATTTCAATAAACACCTGCTTCTACTGGCAATAGGAATAAGATATAGAAATATCAATATAAATTCTAATTTTGTGAAATAAGTTCCCAAAAAAACTAGGACTGAAAAGTCGAAGAAGCTGCTGATATCACATCACGAGTTTAGCCATCAACAATCAATTCGTCCAAATAATCACAATAGCACAAACTTACTATAGACTGCAATATGAGTAGCATTATTATCGAATACATCAAAGACATCACAGCCAGTGCTAATTCTATGAAATCTGATTTTCTTTACAATAGAAACCAGCAAAATAATGTGAAAAGCTATTTATGAGAAAAAATAACTGGACAGATAAGTAACACGTGACAACTTACTAGGGAAAGGTTCTTTTCTCTCAAATTAGACATAAATCTAGAGGAAAGTAGTATAATTAAATTAGCAATACCGTAGAAAACTGACGTCATTATGCACATTATAATACCAAAACCTCCAAATCATCATTTCCTTTTCTCATATAAAACCTATTCGCACAGCAACTGCTTTCTTGAAAAAAAAAACCTCATTTGTATTTTGAAATGGCATTTACTCTCTTTTTATCAGGTAGTTTCATGACATATTCGCATAGAGGCCTTTCGTAGTCAAGAAACCCGCATCAGAATCATTCAAATGAATGAGGATCACTTTTTTGATGTAAACTATTGATCTCAACTTATTATAATAACTTAATACAACTCTATCTCGCCTTTGAAATCTATGAACAAGTCAAAATTCCTGGAACATCCCATAGGAACCATCAACAGAAAACTTTTATGGCATTCATCATGACATCTACAGTCCTGTTCACTACTTTTCTGCAGGACTTCCTTTAAATTGAGAATCTTTTATCTAATCTTAAGCTAAAATGGAAGAGGAGCTAAACATTTTTGTGCTTTTCCTACTTTAATAGCATTGCTTTTGAATAGTCGCAAAAACAACTCAATCACTGTGAAGAGTCGGCTATTTTATTCACCATAATCTTTGACCCACCAAAACGAAATGGTAGGGGATTAGAAACGATTGCCGGTTGTTAACCTTTTTCGCAGTGCTGATGATATCGCTTTTATATTACTAAACACCAGTCAAACGTTCCATTTCGGCATCATGTATGAGAACGCTCTTGGTTAAGCCCCGTAGAAACAACAATAGAAGGCTTGGTTGAACAACAATAATCCCGAAGAAAACGAATGTTCTCTTGATTTTCATTTTTGCTAAGCAATGTTCATTTGTTAATCTAATTACCTATATTCTACAAAAAAATGTTGACAGAATATCTTAAACTCAAAATAAAAGAAAATTTGAGCTTAAAAATATCGGGTTAAAGCTGAATAGATAATTAATATTATGATTGCAAACTGGACTATAGTTGAAGGAATCAAAAATAAAGTAACTTAAAACACGTAAGGAGTATTAAGATGAAAAATAACATGATTTGGAAATTTCATTTTTCAATTCTAAAAAATAATATAATTAACTTTAAATTTATTAATGAACAGAACAGCAAGCGTAATGTCATAAAAAATAAAATAAAGATTCTGCTACACATAAAAGGTCAAAATTTCAAAAAAGTAATGATTACAACCGGCATCATCCCAGAATCTAAGTCAGCTCAAATTAAAAACTGGTATTTTGTTATTCACCCAGTAACTACAACAGCTGGAAAGTAATTTCATTAGAAAATCTGAGAGAGTCCGTTACTAACACCAGTTCACTAATTACAAAAGTCTGAAAAAAACGAGATTTAGCCAAATATTAAAAGAATACTGTGGCAGGCACCTTAATCTAGAGCCTCAACGTAGAAAAATTTTGAATAACTTAATGGAAAGAAACACAAAACTAGGCATATTTTCAAAAGAATATAGTTTCTTAATGACTTCAATAGTTTTTACACAAGGCAGTGCACGAGATTGAAGAGAATATCAACGAATATATTCTGAGTAAAATTGTACACGACATACTACTGGGACAAATCTCGAAAACCTCCAGCATAATGGAAATGTGCAGCTGGAAAGTATTAAAACTAACCTTCATCTGGACGAAACATCACAATAGTTCCGACGACAAGAAGAACTGAAAAGCGTGTGCGAACATCATATACATAAAGGATAATACAATTTAAATGTGAAATAGACATATTTTCGAAGAATTTCTGTAAAACTCACTTGCTCCAACTATGGTGAGAACAACCGATCCTAATATTACCCTGACATTCGAACGAATATGAGGATCATTGCAGAGGCCTCTTAAAAATACTTATTAATAAGATGTTATGTGCGCTGAGTAAAAAAAATGGGCCTCTAACAGTCTCGTGAATTCTAGACAGAAACTAACTATATTCCAATATTCAGCATTTAACACTGAATAAAACCAATTTCAAACTGCTATCCTCCATTTACCAATGCATTCTACAAATTTTGTAGATCTCATTGTATTCAAAGTGTTTATGTATTACAAGATCACATATAGAGTGGCCAATCTCCTATTCTCAAACAAACTAGAATTTTCGTAAAATCAGAACCGGTAATCTACTTAAGTATTGTCAACAGATAATGAAAAGGATTAGGCTCAATAAGTCATGTGCACAACGCAATGCACCGATTATCACTAGATAAAAAGTAATGCTGAAAAACCCAGATGACCTAGGCACACCCTGAAAGAATATCAGTCGGTTGAGTAGACAATAGATTTATGCTTGAAAAATTGCATAATATTAAATACTTATCAAAATCACATTGGTTTCACATCTTCGTAATTATATGCAGCTTGATGGAATTGGAAACTTTTTGGTACGACTTCACTCCGACCAAGCATCAAACAAAAGCTTTAGGTCTAATTAAGTTCAACAAATTTTCAGGGAGGTCAGTAGTGCACGACACATATTATCTCGAACACCACAGCTTGCGATTTCGCGACTATCTCTTTAAATCTATTCTGATGACGTATTTCTTGAATCATTTAGACCTGAATGATAACTTATATTTGAATGTGAATCTTTCTATAGACGCTTAAACCGTTGTCTTGTTTTGCATAAGAGAAGAGTTGGAAAGTAGCTACCGAGTAATGTGGAAGTGATTGAATGCAAATGGTCTATAAATTAATTTGAGATAAGCAGTCTTTACCAAGTCGGCGCTGCTTATCCTTCCAGATTAGATTGATAGCAATTTTCAATTCCTACGGATGGACGCTGCTTTAGCATATTTATACACTACTGCTCATGGTCTCTTTTAAAAAATAAAACACCAGATTTCTCGAAAACACCATCTTTATGTTGAAAGCCAAGACTTGGTGGGAATCTTACAACCTAACCTCAACTACAGAGATTTTTATTTCGGTGATTTCCCTGCAGTTATGTGGTGTCTAATACCATGAAAAATGGTAAAAGATTGAAAGAGAGCCAAACTTCTTCCAAACCAGTTGGTAAACAACTGAAAACCTAGAGAAAGAGAGAGAAAAAGGGAGAAATAGCCTATGAATAGAATGAAAAACCTACTTAGGCTTGTTATTCTGAGGTAGGTAGTGTGGCGACGTATTTAAATCTGCTCGATTTTCTCCAGGTAAAATCCCAACTCTTCCATGTTCAGTATCGTCTTCATCTCCTGACTCATTTCGATCTACTATCAGCTGAAACTCAAAACAATTTGACACTTTTATATGAATTTATTCTGTCTCAAAAATATAATAGACTTCTCGAAAAATTAGTTGTATTGTCCTATCAAACTGTTACTGCTGACAAAAACGCTTAGATAATCTAAAAATTGAACTTCTGTTCAATGGTAACAAGTGAATTGTTGTTTCCATAATTGCAAGCATAGCTGCTACTATAGCAAATTGAATGCGGTCGAGTACCTTTATAAAATCCAAACATAAGACCTCATACGTTTTTAAGAAGAACATGACCTAATAAAATATGAATACTTAATAGTCATTCCCAATTGCATAAAGGTGAAATTTTTGAGAAGTTCAGTCACTGAAAGACATATAATGCAGTAACTTATCAATAGGCGAAGAATACAGTTACATTCGTAAAAGTGTCTTCTAACAAAATATATTTAATATTAAGAAATAGCAACTAAGAAGAAAACAAACGTGCTGTCCTTGCGATACATTACGGTGGTGACCAGGAAGCGTTGGCATTCTAAAACTATTTATAATATTGCAGAAGTAAACCCATAAAAGCAATAATATGCCATTCGAACATGCAATAAAATATGCTCATTGAAAGCACCAAAAAAATGGGCTAGTCCAGTAAGAGCAGCACAAATACCAATTTCTGCGCTAACGAAAATGGGATATAATATAGGAAGCTATGTAGATGAACATTTTAAAGCGTCCGTTGTTTTTTCATGACAACTTAAAACATATCTACAAAAAATTTCGCAGCAACTGATTCGTTAAAAGCTCGGAAATATAAATGAAAATATAACCAGATAACGTTTGCCACTACAAACCTCCACTGAGTAGAATCTCGTTTCATAAACTACTAAATTGAAAATAGATTACCTCCTGGATCTAGTCTAGAGAATCCTTAGACAGCAACTTGCTCTGAAAATAATGCATTCTCAACGATATAAAGAATGCAACATCGAAGCAATAATAAAAAACTGCACTCGAGATTGTTGCTCGAATTCAAACCTCCCGAACAAACATCCATATAACCGCGACACTACCGCACGCCGGTAACGGACTACTTAGTGGTATTGCAGGATTTATAGTTCTGGTCATCAGCGTGAAATACAAATCGCAATAGCCCTGAAGATGTATTGATTAGGTTGAGTAGTGAGTTTACTTATGAATAAATGACGGGCAACAGATTTTAACTCAATAGGACTCCTCAAAGACACCAGGAATAAGCTTATGAACATGGAACCGATTCCAAAACCCACATACTGTACTCAATCGTATTTAAATCTGATGTCGTTGTAAAACAAAAGAAAGCACGAAACGCTGTAATGTTTGTGTAATAAAACGTTTACAACGACACGTGTGCTTCGGCAATTGATGGGGTTTCGGCTCTGATTAAAGAAGCTACTAAAATTGAGCTTTTTTTGCTAACTAATTCAAATATTCTATTTCGTTAAAGTGAAATAGTACGCTTCATGCAGTGCTAATTTCTTTTTTTTGGTTCTTAGAATTATTACTCGCTTTTACATAATCACAAGAATCAGTACTTTTTTGAAAGTAGTAACACTACTCATGTAGAAAACTATTGCTGCAGTCAAATATTTACTGAACCTGCCTTTTAACAGGAAGTTCTTCAAACGGGATTTTGTTTAGTTTCATTCCAAATTTAGCCACGACCACTTTAGTCTTTTCTGTAAGATTCTGAAATCATTGGCTCTTCAGGTATGTAAATTTGGTCGGTTGCATAACCAAATATCATTTGTACTACTTTGGCACTTGAATGCCTCGTCTTCACACTTGCTGAGGGCAACAGCGATCATCTTCCATTCATTTCGTTCTTGCGCGATTGTTGTTCGTGGTGGTGATCTTCTGTGAATATGGTACCACTCGCGCGACGATGTTTTGCTGAAGTAGCATTAGTTCCTTGGATTTTTGAAAATGCTTTCCTTAGACATGCTCATGGTCTTTACTTCGAGCAATTATCGGCCTTCATGGGTCAGGAGTATGTGCCTCATTGTGATTTTATTTCATCAAAGGATGGCGATTCTTTATATGTTTAATGTTGGCAAGGTTTTCATGACGAAACAGAAATACTAGGAACACATCCCAACCACATCAAAGCAGTAAGCCATTTCGGAGTATCATTTGTATTGAGCAAAATAAGAACACAGAATGAATATGACGTCAGTTTAATTACTTTGTTTCTATATTAAGAAACATGGATGTCGTCCTTTTCATCATACCTACCTATTTTGGTCAAAGCTAAGAATTGTGCATGGGAATTGGATACGGTTATGTGCAACTATATAATCAACAAAAGCACTGAAACAGACTCCGATAGTCAAACGATTAAGCCTAGGTAAAAACTCAGAAGTATGAAAGGGTTGAATTGGAGGAAAGTCGATGGAAGTCGCGATGACGGTGTTTCTACGAATTGTTTAATAATACGATCCATGTAGAAATCGATCTCTATGTCTTGTAAAAAACGGCGGCTTCATATTACCATTTACTACACTAAAGTATTTCTTGTATTACATTCTCATTGATAATGTAACTTAGCTGTAAAGTATAGCAAAATCTCTTTGTTGATAGGAGAGCTGTTGTAACACCTGTTGATTGAGTCACATTTGAAACGGTGAAGGCAGATACTATTGCTTATTGGAAAGCTTTATCATAGAAGAAGCAGTTTCCGAAAACTATTATGAAGTACCGGTTTAGTAAACAATAATACAGCTTGTACTAGTCTTTTATCACCATCATAAGCGTCTCTTGAGGAAAGGTAACCTTTAGTGTTTTCTTTATTAGAGGATGACTTTTATGTTTATGTTCAAAGTGGTTCACAAACAAACGGAGGATTTTCAAAATCATAGGACGATTGAGTGCTAAATCCGAAATGCTTTTTGATTTCATGTCAAATATTATGAACCATTAAGAAAAACTAAATGAGGATATTTTTCAGTGGTCACAGACAAAACTTCATGTTTGCCTCTGGTCACAGCGGAAAACATTTCACCAACTGAAACTGTTTGAATAGCATCAAACAAGAAACACCTGTTATTTTCTCAATGTCACTGGCGTTTACGAAAAAAATAGATGTTTGAAGAAAATCATATTTTTTCATTTCTACTATTATCGACTGAGAAATGAATCTGTTTTACTGAGGAATGTCACTTACTGCAGCTCAAATACTTGTCCAACAAAACTACAAAAGTATCATTTTTATTCATACAATTTTCATCTATGAAAGATTTTCATCTTTTCATTTCATCTTCATCTAGGTGTTGTAAAGCAGTGATTCTGTGGAAGATGTTTAGTGACGTAAAATATTAGACGTCAGTATGAAATTAAAGCGAATATAGTCAAACACAGCAACGCATATTTGCTCATGGCAACATTCTCTTCAAGGAATAGCAGTGAAGTATAGAATACGGTAATAATTTGGTGCTTGAGCATTTGTGTAGCACAATGTTGGGAGCAGGTGCAAGATCTGACTCTTGGGAGATACAGGTTTTCTATACATCCAAGGTCGGCGAATTCGTATTCGAAAACGATGAGCATGGCGTCGTTAAAAAGATTTCCATTTCAAGTAATTTTATCATTAGAAATGCATCCAACCAACTTCACAAGTTACGGTGAAGTCGAGTGCATAGTTAGCAATTTTACAAAGGTGGACAATGCCAAAGTCTCACTTTTATTTCTAACATTTCATGAGTCCAGATGAAATAGAAGCTGTTGTTGGCAGTATGAGAAAATAATGAAATTCTAGAGTTCAAACAAGTGAACGAATTAAATGAAATAAGAAGATTCATAATGAGAATGAATTAGGTCATTAGAATAAGTATATGAGGAAAGAAACGATGATTAACTGATTGCAGAGGAAAGATCCAATGTCTATCTAAGATGCTTCATCATCAATTTAAGCAGCATTTTCAAAACATCATAGTGATGAATCGCTGTCCATGAATCATACACGTTTTTATTGGGAGGCAAGAAATAAATGGAAACAGTAAGGAATTCTATAGCTCTTCACAGTCGAGATCATTTTCATCATGTTGCAGTAACATTGAAATCTTGTTTGAGAAATCGGTTAAATCAAAAATATTACGTGATTTACAAAGCTATTATGCAAGGGTTTGGAGAATCTGATCAAACTACAGAGCACTTCATCGAGCTACATGTCCTGAACTATCTTAATATAGAGACTTATTAAAGGTTATTTGAATTGAGTGTTAAGCATGGACCAGTTGGTTATAGAATAGAGGAATTGTAGACTGATGAATATAAAAGAGAAGCAGACCGGAATCGCAGCTCAAAATTCATAGGACCATTTGAGGTCATAACTGAAACTTAAGCAGTTTGCGGGCACAATTCGTAACATTGCAATAACAAATAGACTAAATATGCTGTAAAAAATAACAGGAATTGACTAACAGTTCAATTTATTCAGGAGCAATTTATTTCTATGATTTTTGTGTTCGACGTGATATAGTGGAAGTGGTACAATACTTGATCTATAGAATCACTTCACCGAATCAGTGCTATTTAACTTACCCAAATTTCTCTCACACTAATTTGCCGATCCTGGTAGGATGGAGGACTTGATAGGCTTGGGAGGCGGCGCTCGCGAACTTGACGCGGGCCTGCATATAATTGTTCATCACCACCACTGCGCTACGCACCGCAAGACAGTGAGTTTCGATTAACAATTAGAAGAGATCTTTTGAGCGATATGTGGGTGGTGTGCAATAGTGCTTACAAGTTCACATGTTTGAAGCGTCAGTCCACGTCTCCGTCCTATAACACGCTAGGGCAACTAATGAGTCGATGGGGTGAGCGTGAAGTTTAGAGTCTATTTATGCCCAGCCAATTCTTTTCACCGCTTTGTTGAGACTTCACAAGTATTATTTGAAATAGGGACGACACAAAGTAAAGAATGGATTAGAAATTTCCATTGATACGTATGCCTTTTTCGCCCTCGGGTGAATGACTTTGTGATCCCCGGTAATGCGACAGCAAACAGTTTCAGCAAAATGATATCACCTTATCGAACCTCTATTTAATTGAAATGGTAAGATGTCGATGAAGAAGTGTTTTTGTAATGCAGCTGGTGTTCGTATCAAGTATATACATAAAGGTCAACGCCTTGGTCGACATATGCTGATATTGCATTCCTTTTAATTGTCAATAGCTTATTGTAGTCGATAAGTGCAAAAACAGGAGGCATGCGGTGTTATCGATGCAATTCTATAACAATCGACATGGTTTGGATGTGGTCCATGCAGCAAATTCTTCATCTGGATCTTGTTTAGTCTCCTGCTCCTCATCCAAGATCTTCGATATGAACAAAAATATAAGCTTCATGATTAACATATTGGATGGTAGTTATGAAAGACCTTACGGCCACTTCTTTCAGGTATAGTGGCCGTGCGCGTCCTCCACCACTGGTTTACTGGTTTACTATGGTTATTGTTCAACACTGGTTTCATGTTTTCCTTTTTAAAAGTATGACGTCATATGGGCTGCGAGAACTACATCTGGTTTATGCCTTCTATATCTAAAGAAGTCGACGTCATTACTATTGAGTAATGAGTTCGTGATTTTCTTCATGCTTTCTATAACGACTCGTTCTTCGAGACAGACGGTGGACTTCCATAGAGTTTTATTCAAGTAGAATTTTCGGTTTTACGTCGGGAAATATGATAAGGAAAAGATTGGTATAAAACTTCAATTATTGATTCCATATCATGGTGGCAAGTAGTAATTGCGCCAATTTTCATTAGATCGGATAGCGAGATATTGTAATCACTTGAGTCGTTTCGTTTCTTTCGCCGGAGTTTCTTTAGAGTAGATCGTTCCTTAAATGCTTCAAACAGTTTGTTTTGTCCATACTAAAGTCAATGCTGTTGCAAAGATAATCTACAGCTGGTGTTTGTTAACAGCATTGTCGAATGAGATGCAGCCGTATTTGGCTTTAATTTCCTTCATTTAAGCATTTCCTTAATAGTAACGGTGTGGATAATCTGATGTTCTTGTTTAAGAAATTACGGCTATCTTGGCACAGATTTTAAGTCTTTTGATATGCGACTTGTACTTTTCCGTCGTGTCTTCCTTACTATGCCAGTCATATGTGGACAGTATTTTGTTCAGAATGCCTTCGGCATGCAAGACTACTTTTCTTGAGCGATGATAGGAAATGTTTTTCAGTTTAGAGTTTAAATGGATCTTTGCTAGAAGAAAGATGTGATTTGAAACGTCATAAAAGCTGATTACAACTAATATATCAAAGAGGCACTTCTTCTTTTCGTATGATCCGCATTAGTCGTGCCGATAAGAGACGTCCATGTCCATCGGTAATCTTCTCTTCTTGAATAACGGGTTTCCATGGAGGGATGCTCTGCTGACAGCAGTTCAATTGGACCGCTTGCTTCTTTTTCTCGTTCGCCCACTCCTAATTTTTCTTTCCTGTAATCCTTTTGACTGATCTTTACTAATGTCGTATTGAAATGGCCAAATTTAAACTTTTGAAGCGACTGTTTTCACAGTTTACTTTTTCTATCTGACCTGTGTAGTTTGCTCGTATCAGTTGCTCTATTTGGTGAGTAGCAATGAATAGTGCTAACTTTTTTCCAGCCTGAAAACTGAATACGAAGAACAGCAAGCCATAAAGATGGAATCAAATATAAAGTGTCTAGATGTACATCACATAGAATTCAATGTAATCAGCAGACTCCAGGCTTGTCACAAGGTCTTCGACTGATCAAACTGTTTCGGTGTCATACATGCAGAGTAGAAAGAGTCCTTCAAGAGTGACAGCTTCGTCCGTTCTCACTGACGACACGTTCAGCCCGAGATTTGATCAGCACTCACCGATCGTCTTTTCGTGCGAAGTCTAAAACTGTAGTACTCAGCGTGCTTGATATTGAGGCGGAAATCCATATGTTGTAGTACTTATTGAATCCTTGGAGTTTTGAAGTAAGCCTGGTTGCAGCCCACCTCAGGTCTTTACCACAGGCAGTCACCGCCCTATATGAATCAAAAGGATATTAATTCTTTGTGAATTCAACTTATCAAGATGGTGGCGACTCTTAAGTTACTTTTGGCTAAGTTTCTATGTTAGAATGCAAATCCTAGAAATACCTCTTAGTTATGATGGGCGGTTAACCATTAGGAGGAATTAGTATTTATCAGTTGTTTACTGTTTCATAACATAATCGAAAATATTTATAGTTAATATTATACCTCTAGCTTTAAGTGTAATACAATAGTTATTAAAACTAATCTTCTTTATTCTATGTAGAAACGCTTGAGGATAGAGATATTATATGTAGTCTGGCTTGATATGCAGTGATTTTGGGAAGAAATCATGGAAGTGCGGCTTGTCTTTCCAGAATATTCCAGAAAGCACAACTTTACGTACTCGTAAAATATTGAGGACTCTGATCGCCACAGAACGAATTCGAACCTGCCTTATTCTAACCTTGCGTCGCCTCTTATCATTGCGCTACGTTGCCGAGTTAAATACGTAATTAAAAACTTGAAACTATACATATACTAGTCTTAATACTGGAAAAGTATTTCCTGTTTTCTGTTAAGCTAACGTCGAATGCTGTTGCTTCTTAACAAATTACAGTCTCAATTATGAAGCTTCCAATGAAGAAGGCACAGAAAGCAGTAAATATCATAGATTTTTAGCATCACGACTGAAAGCAGCTGAGATTCTGGCACGTCTGTTACAAAAATCATTTCATATGAATTATTCTGTGAACTAGTATAAGTTTCAGTGATCAGAGTGATATCTCCACAAATCATTAACCTCAATATTTCATTCATGAAACGTACTCAATTCACTATGATTTTCTATTGCTTTTCTTTGCGTCATTTGTTAGCATCAGAGTTCGAGTGCAAATATAACTGATTATGAATCTATTCTTCACTTAATTATCATTGTTCAACACTTCTGAAATAGGCGCTAGTGAAGAAATTCACAACGTGTCATTGAAATAAAAATTCGGTAATCGATTTACAAAAGATAAGAAATCTGGACGAAAAGCCCATATAGTTTGTAGATAATTAAAGACATTTACTGTTTCATGGTTATTTCCTTAAACTTTTTACTAGTCAAGTGAAGAAATAAGGGATTTGTTATGGATTTCATATCCAGAAACCCCTCAAATCGTCGCCACGGGTGGCGTGGAGCATCGCGTCTGTCGCGCGGTGTCAAGATGTAGTGGTGTGGTTCATTCCGCGTCAATGACGACCATGTATAAATCGCCCCAGTCTGATTGTCAGTGCTGACTGTGTTATACTCCGAGACTTGCACGTTCTGATACACATTTTACATGCGGTTTAATTGACAGTGTGTAGATACTACTGCTACACAATCACTAGGAAGATTAGAGTAGATTTGGCGATGATCAATCCATTGTAGCGTAATGAGCTCACGCATTTGTGTTCAACATGATGTCGTGGGATTGGTTTAACGCAAGCCTAGTCCACATAGAATGACTTGAGTTGACCACTTTTCACCAAATCAGTGCAAGTTACTTTACCCAGATTTCTCTGGTACCAATTTACCGACATTGGATGGATGGCGGGATTGGTAGGCCTGGGGCACTTCCACCACTAATCGACTCTGATTCACCCTCGCTATTGTGAAGAAGATAGAAGAGCTTTTGTTTATTGAAGGAGTAGAATTTCATCTGTCTAACAGGACTCAGAAATCTTTCCATCTCCAAAATAAATGGTTTTTGTCCTCATTACCGACATACCATGAATTTCATGATTTCCTTAACTCGTTCTAGAATTTTTTTTTGTTTCACCATTAATCAAAAATTTCTATTGAATACATCTTCATTTTCCCACGATTATGTGAAAAATTTTCGTTAACTTCTTAAACTAATAAAGTATTAATTTGATGATTGTTATAAAAATATTGATTTCTTCAGTTGCATCTTGTTTGAGTTCGTAATTTTAATTGTGTTATGTGCACTCATAAAAACGGGCGAGCTTTGCGTCAATATTTTCATTAACTTAAATGAGATTAACCTATGCTAAAATTAGATCAGTACCTTGTTTCGATCGATTTCTATGGGATGTGCTATCATATTTCTTCATCGTGCTATTCTGAAGGTTAATGAATACACTCTACCCTATACAATGCCTTGAGGTGACCGAAATCTTTCCATCAATTTATTGCTGATTGAACCGCACCATTACTCGAGTAAAATTATATGTACTTCTTACTACGGTACTTCTTACCACTACAATGATTTTATTTTCTATCATTTTTTGCTTGAAGACATTTACTTGAAGAAAATAAATTTGCGTTATTTGCATTATTCGCATCATTCATCACCACTATCATTCCCGACTTTTTAATCAGTTGCTCTCCTCAATGATTCTCCTCAATTCCTCATCCTTAATGATTGGTCGATAGGCAAGGATGATAGCCTTGAAATAAGAATGATATTCTTCAAGGAAAACCATTAATGAATTAATTATATCAACAATTGAATCTTAACAACTACGTAGTTTAGTTTATTTTCATTTGAAAAAATTGGTTGTTTAGATATTGTTATTGATTGATCAACTTTAGTTTTTTTTCGACATGATCAAGCCAGTAGACTAATGTGACTATGCGCTTCATTATTTTTTCGTCCATAATTTTTTACAACGCTACAATTATTGGAGATGATTGAAAAGCAGTTGAGAATATCTACATAGATTCGCTTCATTCACAAAAACTAATATATTGCGGTAGAATTTGTTATTGTTTCTTCTAAACTCGTTAAATGAGGACGAAGGTAATACAGATCATCTAAGCAACAATGAATCTCATTTGTTTAAATGTTCCATATGAAAATGCATTAACTTATCCATTGTGAGTGAGGTATCAAAGCATTAGATTATTTTGTTTGAATGTGTTTATGAAAAGATGCTGATTCACAGATACTTCACTCCGATATGAAAGCTGCTGAGTCCATTTATGACACTGACGTAATATTGAGTTGATTTCTTTCTATACGGCTAATCATGTGTAGATTTTTGTATTCCATCTGTTTACCTCATAGGAGCGCTGATCGAATATCCATTCCAGTTAATTTCATAAGCTCCTTTCTGTTATAAAGTTAACAGCTTCTTGATAATTCTAATAAAATAGTTATTTACATTTTCAGTAAGTTTACTTTTATCTACTCTTAATAAATAGTGGTTCGGTTTGATTTCGCAACATATTTCTCGTTAAGATTTTGTGGTACAACTAAAAATTGATTGCGTGAGGATGCTATGGCGTTTGATTTCACTCATCCTCCTATAGATGAGGTTCTATATTGTGATTAGTAATTGCTTTACTAATAATTCGGTTGTTATGTAACGGTTTACCTACTTTCAATAATGAGGTGACTCGTTTAAATAACTTTGAAGCTTTTAAAAGAAAGGTTCACATACAAGAAATTCCATTATAAACTGTTTATTCTCAAGTTTTGCCATTTCATCCAAGTGCCATCGTTATTCAATTGTTTGTTATTTATCCACATAAAGGGTAATTAAGAGGTCATTAAGTTAAGCAATGGATTACGTCATTGATTTGACTTCATCATGAATCGTGAAGGCGATCGAATGCATGTCTGATAACTACAGTGGCCTCCAATAACGAAATTCTATCAAATTAGGACTATGAAGGACTCGTTATCAACACAGATGATTCCTTTACCATTCCACAAAAGACAATGTAAGACCCAATTGACGTGACCGCTTGGAATTGAATTCACTAGCGATTCATCGCAACCATCCAGTACTTAAAAGTATACTCAATGCTTACTCTTCCCCCATCATATTCATTACATCCACTTAATTTTACAAATAAATTTCTAACTGTCAGCTGCTAAATAAATAAGCCGCTTGTTGTATAGAATTCCTGAGGGGAACGTCTGATTCAACGACGTAATACAAATGAAACTTTGTACTAAATAACATGCAAATTATACTTGACATGCAAATCATATTCTATATGACTAAGCTTCTCATTGATCATGTCTGGTCATGATGCCGAAAAATTAAAGCTCAGTTGCTCAGGTGATAACGCGACTGGGAGTTATTTTTTCTATGTGTATTATTTGAACACATTTCGATTCATCAAATTCTTCGAGTTTCACATTCTTTCGTTCCTTTCGGATTCGTTTCCACATTCTCTTCATTTCTAACTTCTTATGTTCAACCGCTTTTTCCTTAAAATCACAAGACCTCTAGTGATGTTCTCAAGAATACTTTAACATAAATTTTTACTTATTTTCTATCAATTATGATAAGTTATAGTGGTATTGTTCTTATATCCGTAATGATGCTGAGTTAATCGCAAAACTTGTAACCTCAGACGAGGCAGATATGATAGCAATATTTTAAAAGTTTTATTTTAATTGTTGTAGTGCCTACGATCATCTGATATATAGATGGGCGCGTAGCTGGCAGTCGTAACCAGACAAGAAGAGATGTGGGCGGTGCATGTCGTCGTCGTCGTCGTTGTTGTACAACCACCACTATCACCACAACAGAACGTTTATCATCTACAGTGCGTTATTGATTTTTTTAGATTGATGAATTTCAAAATCTTAGTGAATTTCTCTCATACAAACTTTGATTAACGCTTTAACTCTCTAGACATCGTCAATGATTTCTTAGAAATATACTCCGCAAAACTCAATATTCCATCTGTTCTCTTTTTTTTCTGCTTATTCCTCGAATATCCTCTTATCTTTATGTGTAGTGAACAAGAAAAATAAAGATGGGATAACATATCACTGCCCCATTTTCTTTTCTTCTACTTTTCCGTGTTTTTCAAAATGTGTAATCAAAATTTGAATGTTTTCACTCACTACTAACAAAAATTATGTCCATAGTGCTTATTGAAACGAATGTTTTATCTAGTGTATAGTAGAAGGATTGTTCATCTAAAAAACAGTATGAATTGGCAATTCGCCAACAGTAGTCAAGGTTATTCATAACTCTTCAACTCTTTTCTATCCCTTTTGTTTACATTCATTTCTTATTCCTCTTTTGTCGGATCATTCACAATTCCCTGATTTCACTATTTTCTTTCGTCCACGATTTAATTTTTTGTATATTTGATAACCGAGGAATCTGATGCGTTCAATCGTTTTACAGTTTGAACTTGACCACATTGTGGAAGGTGAACAACATCAGAGAACGTCTCGACCTTTATGTTCAAGAACG
This sequence comes from Dictyocaulus viviparus, assembly GCA_000816705.1. Taxonomy (NCBI): domain Eukaryota; kingdom Metazoa; phylum Nematoda; class Chromadorea; order Rhabditida; family Metastrongylidae; genus Dictyocaulus; species Dictyocaulus viviparus. Next base: position 316,387 of record KN716220.1, on the reverse strand, counting down.
TGTCGAGCCATTGCTACAATTCGTGAAAAAAAGTGTTCATTCGTTGTATTGACAATAATGGCAGCGTTCTTCAGAAAGTTATTCGTTTCGAGAAGTGAAAAACGTCAAACAAGAAAAGACTCCATCACGGGAAGGAACAAAACACTGGTTGGTGATCGAATGGAGTTCTTGTCACATTTCTATTAAATTTCGCGATCGTCCACAATTTTTTCAGTGATTTTAGCGAGTTTTTTTTCAGAATTTATTATATATAATTGACCTCATCTTTTGTGATATTGAGTTTGACGAAGTTTAAAAACAAACATGAAGACAATAATAGAATCAAAATGCTATATTTTCTTGGCTCGTGATGAGATTGTAGAATCCAGGAGTATTTTGATCAGGTGGCTGACAAGATCAAAGCTGTCAAGGTAGAAAATTACTCAATCAATTTGATTTATGCTAATATGACATGTAAATCTGATAGACAGACAATGAATATTATATAAGAAATTCAAAGATCGCATGTGATGTGCTGGCAGACGAGCGTTTACATTATTCTGTTCGGAAACGATGCTGATTTTTAGTAAATATTTAAAAAACTTGATTTCATATCATATTTTCTCAGCTACATATCTGATTTATCACATAATTCTTACTATAGCAATAATTTTGAAGCGTTTTCATTTCGTCTGGAATTGAAAAAAGTCATCACTTGGATGATTTCAAAATGAAGCGGTCCATTTCATAGGGAATGGTGTATTGACATCAGAATAATGTGAGAGGATAAGTAGCACTAACTTGATAAAACGCTCAATTTGTCGTAACGAAAAGTAAAGTGATAAAGGATTCAGCTCATCTCAGTCAGAAGCACAAACCCACCCATTTACCAGTCAATCACTTTCGCTCATCATAATGGATTCGCTTTCGTGGTGCATTCTTTATGAGAATAAATTATCTCAAACCGTGTTCTTACCACATACTGAACAGCTACAAGCTGAACGTTTATCTAAAAGTAATAAATTCAAATCAAAGAGGTGTCGCCTGAGTTTCACCCTGTGAATGAAGTCCACACGAAGGGGCAGTTTTTCCGTGCATCGTTCGGAAAAAACC
>KN716220.1:278260-293598 GCA_000816705.1 Dictyocaulus viviparus | reverse complement strand
ATCTCATCTTTAAGATGGAAGGCTAGATTAGCTTTTTGTCGGACCGGAATCCGTGTATAGGGTACCAGTCTCACGCGTCAGTGACACCTCCTACCTCATAGTGTGCGATTACAGGAAAATTTCACAACACGCCAACAAGATTGTCATTGTTTATTGTAGTGACTATTATCTATTGTTATTGATAGTCGGCGCAACATCTGTTTTCTGAAAGAAAGCCACTGTCTTTTTCGTGCAATGCTGCTACTTTTCATCTACATTTATAATTTGATTGGTAAAAACAGGCCGACTTAGTACCGAAACAAAAGAGACACGCAGTTTTCATACGCCGTTTATTAGCACCGTCCTTGACAATTCATCCGGAGCACAAATCAGTATCCCGTACAGTTTTCAAATATGCCACGATGATGATTCTAAATTGTTTACTACGAATATCTAATCTTCAATGATAATTCCTAATTCATTTCACAATTTCTCCGCATAGATCTAAATGTAGATAGAGACTCGCGTGTGAAATTACTTTCAGGCACCTTTGACATAACTAGACAAACGCACATATGAATGTCAAAAATGTATTCCGATATATATATATATATAAAGAGACATTCGGGATTTAGTACCTATTCCGGCTTTTTTGAACATGTTGAATGATGGCTTTTCTGCATACTTTCTCTAAACCGCGAGGCTCAGTCTAGCAAATGCTCCTCACCATGAAATGTTAGGAGGAAACTGAATGTGTAGCACTTAACGTTTGTTACTTCTTTCTTCGATACTATTTCATACGAAAAAGAGCAGAAGACCGCTGGCTCTTGAGCTTGACACATTTTATAAGTTATAATCACTTTCATACCCTTATTTATTGTAACTACAAAGAGATTATGAACTTTGTCAGTATACTCTAGTTTTATAATGCTATAATGCAATAAGGCCTATATAAAAAACATACTATACATTAGACGTAATAATGCACATTTACCTATGCATTTTGGAATGGAATAGTAAGGTTTCAGAAGATTCAAGGTCAGTTTGGTAGTGGTGGTTACCAATCCACTTTGACAGCAATGCTGGAATTAGATCAACAGAGCAGCTTTACTCAAACCACTTGTAGTCTTTTGTGCAATAGTATGCAAAAATCCGTGACCGAAGCATCTTCTATTGTGTAGATTAAATTTATCGAAAAATGAGTAATCATGCTCTTCTAATTTCTCAGCGTAAATTTCATTGTAAAAATACTATACGAAAGTCAGGTCCCATGAATACGCTTATGATAAACAGAAGAAAAACCTTTTACTAGTTCCAGCATACCCTGACAAATGTGTCTAAACACCCCACTGTGTCACATCCGAGGCGAGAAAAGCAATTATAAAACACATTGTATCTTGTAAATTGAAGCGAACACAACATAAGACAAAAGTTTATGTGTGGAAGAAAAACAAAGTTCAACAATACTTACTAGAACATAGTAATACGGTTCGATCTAATTTTAGAGTGTAGGATTCCTCCATACTGTAGTGCATGCTATAGATAAAAATAAATACTAGGAAGCTCCGTACAAGTTCGTGTTTAGGCGACACCTATGATTATTATAAATCTCACAACAGCCAGATTTTAGGTGGAGCCCAGTGCAGTCTATTGAGAAAATCCTTTTGAGCGTTGTTAGCATGTTAGCTGGTATGTCTCACTTGTTTTTTTTTAAAAGCAAACTGCTCATATCATAATAATACTACGTTTTATTTCTTGCACAGAACCGAACGACGAATCGCCTGCAAATGTCAATGCAGCCAAAATGTGGCGTGAGGATCGTTTCCAGTTCGAAAAAATCGCCGACAATCTTGTGCGGAAGACACTCTGTCTTCCACAATCAGAATCATAAATTAATCAAAAAGTTGGGATCCCATTAACTGAGATATAACTAATTAAGAAACTCGGGAGATATTTCTCTCCACCCGTCTTATTTGTAACAATTGTACTGCAAAATAAAAATTTGGTTGCATTATGTATTATTATTATTATTAGTAGTAGTAGCAGAATTAGTAGCATTATTAGTAGCAGAACCTTCGGTTTATATACGTTGAACCAGTGAAGGGAAATCCTTACGTATGAAAAGATAAAGAAGAAACATCCAAAAAAAAATAAGATTCGGTGCTCCGAAGAATGTTGTAATTGTGTAAAAATTTGGCAACTGGAAACAACACTGAATTACATTGTTGGTGATTTTTTAGTGATAAATTGTACAGAGTCAGGTGTTAGACTCAGCTAATATGTTGAGTACTGCCTTCAATGTATCTAAAACATACTAAATTTTTAATCTTCAAAGCAATAAAGTATAACAACACATCCTCTATAAATTCTCGAAATAATAGTACCCGAAGAAGAAATTCGACTATTGAGTACCTATTATACGCTTCTGTTGAATTAACGTCATTACTGGAAATATACAATACACATCAATCGCAATATAATCGTATATTATCTAGAAATAGTCAGTGCTCCAAGGGCTCGTAATTTGCTTTTGTACTGTTCCAGTTCCTTCTGGGTTACAATAAGCTGAGAAGCTAACTCTGCTTCTGAATTCCGAGACTTCTCTAGCTCAGTTATCAATTTTGCTTTATCAGCGACTGAAAAGCTATTACTAGAATTAAGATATATTGGGAAATTTGTTATTTTCGTCTACTCACCCACTGCTAAAGGATTGAACGTTGATAAAAACAGGAAAAATTCGAAAAACACCAACCTTCTGCATCTCGAAAAAGCTCGACCAACTTTTTATAACGTGTTTTGTACTTTTCAAGTTCCGCTTGCGCAGATTGTTTTTCCTACAAAAGAATACTTATGTCACTATTGCCAAAACTCATTGCGAAATCTACCTCTTTTGCCACGATCATCTGATCGACAGCTTCATTTAGCTTCCTTTTGTATAATTCTACAATTACAGGGTCAGAATTCTGAAATGAAACTATGTTTTTCTATGGAAATTTTGATTGGATATGGAGCACCTCTTCACCGTCGATGTTAAGAGAATCTAGCCTCTGTAATTCCTCGCCATTTTGACGTAATACCTTGTCAAGTGGTGATAGCTTATCGTCAACCTAAATGGCATGCTTTATAGAAAATGCAAGAAAGTTAAAATAAAAACTTACTGATTCTTTATTCTCTAAATCTGAAAACATGGTAGCTTCAGGCTGTACAACAGAGCTTCTTGAGTTTGCGTGAGTACTTCTTTCCATAGCCTGTTTGAGATCCTAGAAAACACTACTTGTGAGAATGCCGGTAAGATAGAAGAGAATGTGACCGATATCTATAGACAAACGGTCATTTCTTCCATTCAATTTTTTTAAATTGATAAATGCAATACGGATTTTATCACCCACACTTTAATAAAGAAGTATATATTCTAAAAAAGCAACGGTTTAAATAAAATATTTGCTAAAATAGCAAATAGATCTATAACCATAATTTCCGTTAATAACAATAATTGAAACTAAGGCATTTCAATCCTGTTTTTTATTATCTCATCATAATGCTCCAAGAAACTATAGTCATTAAAGCTTACAATTACCCAACACCTACCTGATCATTTAATATTTTTACGCATTTCCATTGAAATGTAACAATATAGGTCCACTCCTAAGAAAATCGTAGACAAATATCTTTCTGAGTATATTTACAAAGAGTAACTGCGGTAGTAGTACCTCCTGATCAACTAAGCAATCCCTCCGTATTATTTCCACTCTTACCTACATTTGGTCGTAATAGCGCAGTGGTGCCGCAGTCAAACGCTAGCTCGAATCAGCTTCGCAAAACTGCTACAGGCTCACCAAGCAGCCCATCCCTGCGGTATTACTGAAACTCGCATTCAAACACCTCCTTATCTTCCTATTTTATCCACGTTTGAGGTGCGACACAAATAAGTTCTTCAACCAACCAAACACTAGATACGAGTTAGCTGCCGACTAGTGACCTGACTAACACAAACGTTACATTGGAAGATGCTCCGCTTATAGCTCTTAATTCGAGTGCATGAACATTAACTTGCAATGAAAAAGCAACGCAAACCATTTGGTACTATGAGTACTTCGTACCCATATTTTCATCAGTTTATAAAACTACCTAATTATTTTAAACTAAATGGGAATGACAATTAACTAGAGTACACAATGCTGAATCACAACTGAAATTCCGACCTCGCGATATTTCTGTTCAGAAATATATTGCTCATCAGCTCCTTGGACAATCAAACCGGTCGCCTTATCAACGATCTAAACTAAGAAATGAAATGAGTGCTGCGACATAAAATTTGTTCACAAATTTTCACTAACCTTTCCTTTATTTGTTTTCTTTGTTTTAGGACGTTTTTCGACAGCGTGTACAATAAGCTTACCACTGTTCTTCACGTGTTTGTCACCACTAATTTTCTTTCAGTTTAGTTACTTTTAATAAATATAATGGGAGAAAAGAATTCAAAGGGATTGTGCATTAACGTACCGCTGACAATCACTGATTTTTGATGACTTCTTTCCATCGGTAGTAAATCCTTCATCAGAATCATCGTCTATATATAGACACGCAAATTTTGATCGTGTTTCCATCGCTTGTAAATTGCCAATCAGAAGATCTGTGCTTACGACCAATAATGCATCGATATTTCAAGAAAACAGCGTAATTACAAACGTGAGAAGTAAATATACAGACGTCGAATCGTATATACTTCGATTTCGTCTAAGGTCAAGTCTTATACTTACATCGCATAACCATAATAAACAATTAAAACAAATAAAAGAGCCTCAGTGATCTGCATAAACAGAAATTTAGAATTGAAAACTAGTGAAAACATGACACAATTCCTCTGAATGAAAAGTTAAAGGCCGCATAACGGTCCCAAATGGATCTTAATCACGGCGGATTTCGTTTAACACCTTTGTTGGGTTCATATTTATTTCCTTTATTTTTAATTTATGAGATGTAATGATTTAACATCCTGTAATATTCCTTTGTTTTTGATTAGCCAGAGTTTAAGAGGAGAAAGTCGCTTTTATGGTTGATACAACCGTTTGATAATCATAAATGGGAATTGTGGAATATGTTAAATGTAGGTGAGATGGTAAAGGGCAAGCAGGATCGAAAGGCCCGCAATGCTATCAATGAGGTAGTAACTCGTGAATATACGATCCACATGCATAAGAGGATCAGGGGTGTGTAAGTGGATTTGAATTGTATTTTCTTTGTGTCGTATATTTTCATTCCCATTCCATGTTTCTTAAATATACTCTTCCTAGTGGGTCTAAGAAACGAGCTCCTCGCGCTATTGATGAAATCAGAAAGTTTGCCAAGCAGCAAATGAATACGGAAGATGTTCGAATCGATACTAGACTGAATAAGTTCATTTGGTCTAAAGGGATTAAGTAAGTTGATGTAACCCACTTATTTTAACGTTATAATGTTTAAACAGCTTTTTTTTACTTTTGTTTTGTTACATTTCAATCAAAAATCTTGTATTGCGGTACGGAAAGTTCCGAGTAGCCAGGTACTGTCGGGTGTTGCTGGTGTTTAGTAGGTCTCTTACTAGCCGGATGTTGAATGCTTCTCCTCTTGGAGCTTGGTCTACTATTCAGTAATTCTATAAGTGTTTTCCACGTTTCTAGAAGTTATAAATGGGATATATTAGCTACTCTATTGCTAGACTGTTATATGAGAATCCATAAAACACTAAACTTTGGTGGGATCTACTCATACTTTCTATTCAGGAATGTGCCATTTCGAGTACGTGTTCGTTTGTCGCGGCGTCGTAACGAGGATGAGGATTCTGTGCATAAGCTGTACACTTTATGCACATACGTTCCCTGTACTAATTTTAAAGGCCTCACCAACGTAAACGTTGATAGTGAGGAATAGAATTGTTTTGCTTGCAAATAAATTGTTATTTCTTTTCCAAAAATATATTTCGAAGGTGTTGCAATTCATCTTTATGGTTTATATGAACGCCGTTACATAGATTCTAGTCTTTGGAACGTTATAGATAAGACTTTCTACTTAGATATTGAAGGTTCTGAATTGTATTGCTCAGTCGATCCCATTGCATTTTGTAGGAGTTGAATTTATTACCAGTCATCTATTGATAGTTAACATCCTCGGTTCCATCTATACCAAAATCGGCTACATTCACTCTTCATTAGTGAGTGTTGTTGATTAATGAACAAGTATGCCTCTGGGATCTTTCCCACATTGATTTCATGAATTTAGCTATTCGGGTAATTTCTATTTATGTAAATCGCTCCGGTTCATTCATACCGTATCGTGTTAAAAGCTTAGAGATTGCTGAATAGTTCAAAATGTTACCACTAAAAATGTAGGGTATTCAGACATCTGGAAAAGTATTTAATGTCACCACCTAAATGAATGTGATACACTAAAGAGATGACGAGCAAGTTATATGACTAGGGTTTAATTAAAATCTCTTCAGCTTTAGCGTCCTGGTGTTTTAAGGTGAAATTATCCATATGAGTGGTAACAATCGTTATGATTTTGTCCAATTTATAGTTTTCACCTTTACTGTGACATTACAGTTTCTGATAATGAGATTGTGATGAAATTATATTCGTCTCCAACGGCATTCATTGTCGTAGATGACGGTCATCGTCTTATATGCTCAAGGTTTGACGGGAAATTATCTGTGGCTGCAGGGGAAGGTTTGTTATTATTTCAGCAAATTTTCAATTTCCTAGTGAAGCTATTCTTTGGAGTTTGTACAACTCTACCGTTGTTAAGGGTTTTGTTGGACTAATAATTTTCGATGGTTCCTATTCGACTGTTTTCTGGCTTTAAATTTTGTATAATGTATAATTTTGTTTAATGCAATAGTGCGTCAGATTGATCTTTTTTGCATAGCCATCGGATTATGGTAAATTTGATTATTAGAAGCACAACTATGTTCATTGGAAGCATATTATGATTTACGACATAGTAATAGTATTTAATTTACTTGATAAAACAGATGTGAATTAAATTATTCCGATTGTATGGAGCAATCAAGAATGCCCATCGTTAATATTAATAATCATCGTTGTAAAAAGGAGGTGTCGCTCATAAGAGTGCAAATTCGCGCACACAAAATGCGCCGTAGGAATAGAAATTTTAACTGATGAATAATCACAATATGGCGAACACTATAAATATCTCAGTGCGATGTCATCTCTAAAATTTTATGGTCTGCTGCGTTTTTTACGCAGAACAGGCGTTGCAGGGTGTTTCTCTTTTTTAATAGAATTTCATCTCTTGCTATTAATTGGATTTTATTCATAGTGTTACTAAAACATGGCAAAACTCAAGATGCTCATGTATGTAGACAAGTAAATGGTGTCTATATTAACAGCGTTTATTTGCAAGTTAGGAATTTCAATGGGTATTTTGAGTCAGTCATTTTCATTTTAAATTCTAATTATGTGAACGACAGTTCACTGCAGGATTTTTTACTGAACCAAACACCACACCAGTGTAATCCAACTTTGTTATAATGTGCATCCTACAAGATCGTCTTGAAAAGTTTAGCCGCAACATATACTATATTATTTTCGTTTTAGAAAACAGGGCGTTTTGCTGCTATGAAACCAAGGTTGGTATTATTAATAACTATAAATATTATAAAATGTTTCGAAGATACATTGTGCGAATTCGGTTCCTGTTATTTTCAAAAGAGTAAAGCGGTAACCAGATGAATTGTGATTCCACATAATTTTACAGCTATGACAGTTATTCAATACTTATTTGATGTAACGTAGGGTAACAATAGAGGGCGATTTTTGAAGTGTTGTGTATTTTAATTTCTAAATTTAGATATTCCCACTTCTATTTAACTAGTAATACTAGATGTCGTTACCATGAAGAATCCTAATATTTTCTTATGAACTAATGGTCGTTCATCAGATATTCGCTAATGCCAAGAACCCTTTTTTAATCTTTGTGTTGTTGGACCATTTTGTTGGGAAACAGTGTGATATCGCTTGCTTCAGTTGGAGTTATTTCATAACTCATACATATTGTGATACACTCATAACACAACTAAAAGGTGGTTGGTATAGGAATGAAAATAATTTTATTTTTGTAGTTGATCCTGGAAACGTATGTGATCTGTTTTCACATATTGTTCATACAGCACGTACTAAATCTTTATTAAATACACATTTTAAAATAATCCTCAGTTCGCTTATTTTGCGTGGTGGATTTTTATGAACTGGATTTAGTTATTCGATTTGTTAAAGAAAGAAAACTCAGTTTATTGAAAGCTACAGCGCCTCAGGTGGCCAAATTGAGATTTATTATTTTTGGTCTAATTGAACATCCTATCCGCTTCCATCATTTCCATATGAAATATAGTGATATTGAATCCGAAATAGAAATTTATTTTTTATTTTTTATTATTATTTCTACGAAATACATCAGCTCGTTTCGTTCACAAGGTAAGTGTTTTGTTAACTGTTAAGATGCTGTAAACAGCTTTGTTGACGTTACACATTTGGTCAAGCACCTTTTTTTACAGTAGTACTAAGAAGTTGGTCAAGCAATTACGTTTTTATAGCATCTTTTTTTAAAGCGGTCGTCCATTCTATGCATACTTATCACTTCCGCCCTTTGATTTCATAGACAGCATAGGTCGTGTCGACGACGATTTATTCCTCATGTTCTCCTCATTCGTTGTTGAATGCTTCGTCATAGTTGAAGCTGAAGGTAAAGTAGAAGTGGAGGTCTGGAAATTCCTTCCTAACCCATGCTACTACGTTTAGTTGTGGTACATGCATTTCAACTTGGTGTAGAGTCTTGTTTGCTTAACAATTGAGAATTCATCCAATGTTTTTATACTGTGTAAAAGAACACTGGTTGTAATACTTTCTGGATCAACCTTCTTTATATTTATGGAATGTTTTACTAACATAAATAATGAGATACGTTTCTATATAAGCTACCAATAGTGCATCTAACCTGTGGTCAACCATTCAAAAGAAATTGTGTTCTATCTGGTGGACCGCCTTTCATATACCAGTTCGAATTTAAACATTCTTATTTTACAATGTTTTCACGTCATAAATTCCATTTCCCAAGTTGGAGTGCTCGTCAAAGGTTGCTCTAAAGTTTTTTCTATTGCGAATCACAATCACAATTCATAGAATCTTATTTTCTATGGCGGTACGGTGTGATGAATGCCAACTAGTGAATCTAGCCCTTCTTTGGCGTTTTGGTTGCAAAATGATCAAGTATGGTGATAGGATTTTGCTTGGTAAACGAGATAGGAAATTAATTAGTGTGTGTACGACAAAGCTTACATCGCCATTTTGTGACTGAAACCCTACTCTCCTCTAAGTTAAATTTAAAAATTCATCTTTTATGATATTGTGTTGATCAGATGCAAGTGGTTATACATTTATTTTAGATGATCAATTTCTACCAAGTCAATCGTGCTTATCTTTTCTGGTATCGATTTTGCGACCATTGAGTGATCAAGGGTTTGGTTGGTCGAAAGGCTTGCGTGTCACATTAGTTCCTCTTGTCACTGCGCTGCGCACTAAACCTAAAATTGCTTATGGGTCGAAATGATGTACAAATGAATTACATAATAGTTTATAATAACTGATATTAAAGAAACGTAATAAACTTCAAGCGTCATAGGGTGTTACGGAAATCCGTAGACGTTTGTACTATGTGAAAGTAACGGTTTTACTTTGACATTTGAATTTAAATCCATTAATGGAAAGCGATAAATAGTAAAATTTCACAGAGGTAAATCGTGTAGATGTCGAGGAGATATGTGATGTTGTCGCAGTGCTTGGTCGTATTAACGCTGATGGCATTAATCACCTGCTTTTTGTTAGCGAAAGTACTACCGTTACGGAGCTTAATGAACATAACGTAAGCAGAAATAGGTTTAACTCCTACCGATCGTAAATGTTTTGATATTTATGTTTTCAGAAGAAACATGCAATACATCGTATTGAGAAGGTGAAAGCACTTCCACTAACATTGGATGAAATTATGAATGTGACAGCAACGTCTGCAGATTCATCGTCTCACCGTTTGAAGCACGGAACAGAGAAACTGATCAAGTTTGTACAAAACAAAATCGGTGTGTATATTTGGGCAAACGAATTTTGTTTCAGCATTAATGCTTATTTGTTTTGTATTCTGTAGTAGTGAGCGTTTTATTATGACTACCTTCCGGTTTTCTATCGTGCAGTCATCGCTGGTGGTTATTCTTTTTTAGAACGTATTAATGCACGCGATGCGAATTCTGTCAAAATTCGAATCCATACAAGAATCTTGAAGGTTGACGTTTACCGTGAACAGATCTGCTCACTTTTTTTTCGCGGGTCATCTTATCATCGTCCAGAAAATGCTTTAATTCCTTTGAAATACGGTCCATACTTTTTTTCACCAATCTGCTCCCTGTTATTTTTTTATTAAATGTTTCTGTAGATTTTGTAGCCTTCTATTTCCAAGGACTTAAGTTCCGCGTTTTGGATATACGGTGTGGATGCGGGTTAATTTTAGGAAGCTGCAAAAATGTAGAACCTGTGAAGAAGGGCTATTAAATCGAACAGGTGTGCACGGAGCTTTGAGTCCAACAAACCAATTGTTTTTAACTTGGCAGACGGTTACGACTACCGCTCATGCTGTTCCTTTCCTGTTTTATTTTTCTTATTGCTGCTCACCATGCTCAGTGAACGTATGTTTACGAATTGATCTTTTTAACCATATAGCCATAAAGTATATTTGTTTTCCTTGCCATCCTGGATTCTCTATAAATTATGTACGTGTCGCATTTATGCGTAGTTCGATATTTTTTCATTGAGTACCGTTTCTGCTTGCTCGCCATTTCGTGAAAAACATGTGTATCATCTTCAAATCGATTATTTCATAGGTGTTTCCTATTTTCTGCATCCCCGCTTCTATTCGAGCGAGAACTTCTTTGACTATGAATATTGTGGATTGGAAAGCGCTGGTTTAGAACTTTTCCGTACCATGATAGAAATTTTCAATATCAATACTATTTTGCGTATAGGATATTTGTAATTTTTTAATGTTTGACTACAAAAGAAACAGTAGAAGTTGATCCATGTAAACTGTACAGGAATCTAGATACGTTGCTTTTTTGTTTTATATTTATTGGCATTTCATTAAAATATATGTCTTTCAACATATAGCGAGTGAATTTTTTTCATTGTAGGCAGTGCACCGAAACAGTTTCCTGTGCTTGATGAAATTCTGCGACTTTTCAACGAAAACCCAAGCTTCTACTTTTGTTTCGATCGGGACATAACCCGCTGCACCCATAGGTTTTATATTTATCAAATGCCTATCTTTTTTTTTGAAATTTATCACATTCGAGTTGATCTCTTATATTTACATCGTTCTTTTATGTTTATGTCAGATTGCTCAGTTGTTTGCTCAGATATTTTTCATCTCATGGAGTTGGACCTGATAATCGTTTCTTCTGGAACAAATTACTGTTACAAGATCTTCTCGATGGCTCAGTCGACAGAGAACTTGCAAGTAGGTGGTAAGTATCAAGTGATTTCTTGGATTTTCTCAATTATTCGTTCTTTCGTGAATTCAGGATAATTCCTGTTATTCAAGGAAATGTTTCTTTTGGAAGTTTATCTATTATGGAAGGTTCTCATGTTAACAATTCACTAAATATTATCCTCATCTCTCGGCGTTCGGTTTATCGGGCTGGAATGAGATACTTGAGGAGGTATATAACTAGAAAAATTGGATTGTTTGTTCATAGTGTTAGCGTGGATGCTTAAGAGGAATCGACTGCGAATCTAACGTGGCAAACTTTGTCGAAACTGAACTTATCCTGAATATCTTTGATCATCATCTATCATTTGTTCAGGTTTTTTCTATTTTTCTTTGCTTTCGGATTTTGTTGCTTCTTTATTTTTCATCGTCTGACTATGATAGGTTAGCTCGCAATTAGGTGCGTGGATCCGTCCCAATTTTTTGGAGTCAAAAGGGCTTTAAGTACCGTCCTCCGTTATCAATTGATAAGAATATCGAAGAAAGTTTGCCTTTTTTCACGACTCATATGCGAGAACTGTTGGAGGTATATGAACCACCTTTGATTGCAGTAAGCCTCGTGGACCAGACTGGTAGAGAGTTGAAATTAGCGACTAGTTTTGTTGAGGTGAGCAGTCAAGTTTTTCCAATAGTTCGTTTTCGTTCTTTTTTTCGATAGCCGTGGTGCACTTTATTTTAATTTCATTCTATTCAGCATTCTGCAAGGATGAACTGTCCAGATTTGTACTTTGTTTCATTTGATCTTCATCAATATTGCCGCGGTCTTAATTTTGACAAGGTTTTCATGTATATTTTCCCTTTTTTACTTTACTTTCTGTCGGAAATTTTTCCTATTTCAGATCAGTACCCTGCTTGCTGAAATGGAGAACTTACTGGATCAAGTTGGTTACTGTTGGGTAGATAAAACTGGTGATTTATTGATTTATGCTTTTCATTGTGAAAATTACCATAGCAACCATATATTAGAAAATAATATGTGCGCACATCAATTTTTAGGTGAAATTGTTAAAGCTCAGCGCGGTGTGGTTCGTACCAATTGCGTAGATTGTCTTGATCGTACTAATCTTGTTCAGGTACGTAATTCATAGTATGATCTCTACCATTATGATAATTTTGCACTCGATTCTATATTTCGTATCTAAGCATTACCTGGATCTCCGTTGATTATCGAGTAAGTCGATCCGGTATCAATAAAACTTCCATAAGTCTTTATCGCGCAAGGGTAATTCAATAAATTCTTTTCGCCTTAGGTACTCGTTGAGCATCATGATCCCTTTCTAGGGCCCTGGTGAAGAGGTCAGACCATCGGGCTAGTGGTATGCTTGCAGTGCGTTCGATATCCAGTGGGATCCATTCACTTACTGCTTGTGTCTACCGGTCACCATTCATGCGCATCATATTGTACAGTACGACTGCGTCTCTGATTTTTGATCGTTTACATAGATCACAGCTTCGTATTTCCTCTTTCACTTGTGTGATACGGGAAATGCTATGCGTCGCTGTTTTGATAGAGCGTTGTATTGCGCTTAATGAACGATCATCCCGCTTTTGTAACGTCTAAGTTTCTGAAGCATACGTTACGACAGGAAGAACCGTCGTATCAAAAAGTTGAACTTGAAACACATGTTCCCTAAACCGTTCGTTTTCTTCAACTAAATTCTACAGCTATGTCGTTCATCATATTGATCTCACGACCTAAATACACATAGCTTGAGCACTTGGAGATATTCTTTAGTTGAGCTTAAATGGCGCACCAGCAACGTATCCGTTCTTAATGAACATCGTTTTCTAGAAATTTAAGTAAGGGCAGTTTCTCCACAAGCACTGTTGAAGTCGGTTAACATTTGTTACGCTTGCTCGATGTTTGTTGTAAAAAATACGATGTCATCGGCGAAGCGAAAATGGTGAAGTTGCCGAGCGTCGATTTCTACTCACATAATGTCGCATTCCAATTTTCACATGATGTTCTCAAGAATAGCTGTGAACAACTATGACGAAATATCTTGACTCTAACCTTGTTTAGCAATACTCGAGGTTGGTACACAGTGTTTTATTGAAAAGAATACAACACAGAAATAGGCTAACGTTTCGGCAGAATCGCCTCTATCAAAGCCTAAAAAAGTTTATGTCAATTGTGTGGTCTATGCAATCAAACACTATCGTTATCCCTATAGAATAACAACCCTAATCTAAAGTTTCTTCACAAAATCTTCACACACACATCTGCACACAAACACTCTGTCAAACCCACATCATCCCAAATACCTTTAAATATGGCTTTCTCTGTTGTTTTGGAGGCAACCGTTTATAGAGACAGCATAGAGGCCAATGTCTGGTATTTAGTCAGACCATCAGTCATATATGGGGCTAGGCCATGCATATCCACAAGGCATTCGTCTTTTCTATCTAATTTTGGAGCTCTGCTATTTATCCAGAGCGCTTCCAAAAATTTTCGCGCATGTGTTCTTGTTTCTTGCGCAAGGATTTTGACTTTGAATTCGAAATCGACCCCGTTATGTTTCTCCACCTTATGTGCACCTAGTAAGGTGTATATTCTGTCTTGTTTTCCCATCTAGGTGCGCTCTTATTCTAATACATAGGGGACGACCCGTTCCACCAATATATTCCTCACCGAAGGTTTTGCATGAGAAGTGAGTCTTTTGGACAAGGGTTACGGAACCAAGTGGTACCGCAAGCCAAGCAATAAAAACATCCTAGTTCACTGTTTGTCTGCCCATCCTTTACATAGGAAGAAGGCACTCATAACAAACATGTTTCATACAGCTTGCAACGTATGTACAGGAGAAGCAGAACGATAAGAATCACAAAACTTGGCGCATGAAATAGCCTCTTCCAATGGCTATAATACTAACTACTAACAAAAGGTGCTGTAGGAAGGACAAGCCCCTGGGTTTATATCTGTTGAAGTAAGCACAGCTGTCAAGCGAAGCTTAAAAAGGGCAAAATTAGAAGATTTTGTAACGATTATAGAAATTCCACCAAATTCTCTTCACCAATTAATTTGTAACCGACTGTACGACCGCCTATACATGACGAAAACGTGCATTATATGCCCAAATGGGAAAAGCGGTGATTGCATGAAGTCAGGTGTAATATACCTGATCTCATGAAAAGTTTGCGATGAGGAATATATTGGTGGATGAAGGCGATTCTGCCGAAACGTTAGCCTATTTCTGTGTTGTATTGTCTCTTCAATAAAATACTGTTTACCAACCTCGAGTATTGCTAAACAAGGTTGCAGTCTTGATGTTCAATTTACAAATGCCGAGTTTAAAGGATAGCCGATCTTGGAAACCTATGGCGAAATAGTGTCGCCTAGCCAAACCTTTCTTGTAATGTTGATGATGATGTCTTTATAACACTGGGTAATTTTGGAGTGAAATTTTTATATAGCTCACGAAGAATCTTGATATACGGAGTCGGAAGCGCTTGATTTGTCAACGCTTCCGTGACCGCTTCTGTCTCAACAGAATCAAAAGCTTTTTTTAGATCGATGAAGGTGAGACAGAGTGGTTTCTTATACTCTCGTGATACTTCTATGAGTCTTGTGATTGTGTGAATATGGTCCATCGTGCTAAACCCTTTTCGGTAACCCTGCTTGCTCACGTGGTTGTTCTTCGTGTAGTTTTCCACCATCTTGTTTAGGATGACTCGTGTGAACATCTCATTGACGGCTGACAACAGGCAGATTAGACAATAATTACCAATCTTGTGAACGTCTCACTTTTTGTGCAGAAGCACGGTCCGGCTGG
>KN716220.1:267990-278160 GCA_000816705.1 Dictyocaulus viviparus | reverse complement strand
TGGAAGATACTAATACAAACGGTCGTATATTGTAGGTGCAGATCGCTATCGTAATCCTTCCACGTTTAGGCAGCCTAGTTTGGCCCTGAGATTTAAGCAGCCTCTTCGTTCTCGTCCTACCCAATGATGCCGTACCGAAGGCTCTTTCGTGTTCGGACTGAGGCCCGTTTTTTTACTGTTTTTTACGATTGCTCCCACGGCGAGCTTGCGGAACCGTTCCGAGGGGGCTGAAAAGGTTTGGTTTATCATGGGTAGCTTGCCAGTTGGATGTTAGATGAGTAGACTGGAGTTTATTTGTTGGAAGTGACCACTAACCGCCTCCCATGTACTTCCTAGTCGTTCGATTGCGGGCTTTTGGCCGAATCGACGAGCAAAATACAGTCCGTATACACCGGAGCACAAGTACGTACGCATACATAAAGGTATGATTTGACCAGTACAGCAGAACCAAAGGGTCCACCAGTTGAATCCACCCGCGTCACAAGGCAAGTATACAATCGCTTTTGGTCCGCAATTCACCCCTATCTGCCACCTGGCGTCGCGCCATGTAGCCTTGCGACTAACCGGCTTGAGATCCCTTAGTGTGGGAGATATCTGGTGGATACAGTGTTACCAGTAATGAGGACCATTTTTATATTTGTATTTGATAGTTTTTTTACCGTAACATCTCTTCTCAGTTTGCTCGCTGTTTTTATGCCATTTTTTTTTTTGAAAGAGAGGTGGACCAAATATACTTGAAGACTGAAAATGACTGTCCAGACTGTACGACTTAAGAACTTCGAAACCTGCTAGTAATTAAAGTGTATAAAGTGTTTATTACAACGAACTCGAAAAATCTAAATCACCAAACTTTGTTGTTTGATTCTTTATGGCTAATAGTTGTTCTGATAAAAAGTGAATTTACACTTAAAATTACATTTATAGGGAGCCATATCGCAGTGGGTTTGTATGCGGCAAGCACAGCGATTGGGGTTATTTGGTCCTTTGTGCGAGCCACCTGAAGCATTGGTCACTCTTCTTCAAAATCTATGGGCGGATAACGGCGATGCTATTTCTACACAAGTTTGTTATAAAATCACATTTATTACAACCTGGACGTGAGTAAAGTTCCAGTATGCGGGTACTGCGGCTCTGAAAGGAGATGTAACAAGATGTGGAGAACGTCGTATTGTTGGCATAATGCGAGATGGGTATAATAGCGCTTCTCGGTACTACCTTTCACATATGCGAGATTCATCTAGGCAGAAAGCAATCAATGCTCTTCTAGGATATAGAGATCAAGGTACTGAAAACCAGGACACTTAGGCTATACTAAGAACTCAGAAAAAATTGATTGGGTATTTATTTCACAGGTGGGGAATCAATGGCGGAATCTGATTCCGATTCTGATGAAGAGAATGAGAATATTTGTAGACTTGTAGTAGAAACAGTTCGTTTTCTCTTACCTGAAACGGAAGTTGTTGTTGGTGAGTCCATTCTTTCGGCGAAAATTACTCCTTAATTATTGTTAATTAATTCATCGTACAAGAACTACTTTGACAGGAAGTTGGGCCGTCTGTAGTTCGCAACAGAATGAAGAAGTTATAGACACTATTTTGATTCTGACAAGGTGGCTTTCTTAGTCAGTTGATTAGTTTTCTACAGAAAGAATCTTTATTATGTATTCAGGACTAAGGTGTATGTCGCTGTTTATGATGACGACTATGAAAAACTTATTGATGTCGGAATCTTTCTTCTGAATGATGTTAATTCAATAGAAGTGAGTAGTACAAACGAACTTTTTCATCGAGAATCATTTCTTCTAAGGTCGGTAAATTGGGACACTCTCCATGTGTGCATCTAAGAGTCACGTGTCATGATAACAGTTGGACCTGGCGTGTTGGACGAACACGCCAATTCAATAACGTCACCATTCGTTTGAAAAGTATTGATGAAGCAAATGAATATACAGAATCAATAGCTGAACAGGTGTTGTTGATGAATTATTTGGTGTCCATCCTGCGGTTACATTTTCTTTTTTGATAGTTTTATACTTAGTTATCATTACAGATAAGCATCACTGCAAAGTTAAGTGTTGGAAGAAATGTTCCTGTCCATCGAGTTGAGAAGCTTTCTTCATCTAAGTCCAGTAACATAGCGAGGTAGGGTTTACACAAATGTTCCAAATAGGACATCTTTCTTCTGTTACAGTTTCTAGAACTACTTAAACCTTTTCTAATGAAATTATTAGGAGAGCTATCATGTCGGCTACTTCAGTTCTAAAAAGTGGGAACAAAATGTTGCAACCTATTAAATCAGCTGCGTTTACGAAAGTAAGGAAGTTATAATCTAACAAGATTTTCGACTCCATATTACCTAATTATGTGTTCAGATGAGCGTACTGATAATCCGATATACAAAAGCTATTCACAATTAGTGACATTTGATTCCGAGCCTAACGACTCACATGGTGATTTCACTGTTCATCACATTGCTAACTTTCGAGATGATACGAATCGAGTCAATACAGCAGATACTGCATCACTGAAAGTCCGTATACCTTTTTAGGTTGAATTCTTGGTATCTGTCGAACACATATTTTATAACCTGCTTTTCAGCTACATGTTTCCTCCTCTGTTGGATGTCTTGCGAAGGATGAGCAGCCAACAACCCCTTTAACAAAGGGGCTAATCAGTCGTATCCGTCGACTCAAAACTACATTTGCACGCTCTGACCAGGCGGGCACTATTTTATCAAGCCCGTTTAATAATCTAGCTGACCTTCTGGCTACATCAAAAACAAATTTCATATTGCTTTAAAAAGGAAATAGTAAAAATTATATAACATAAAATTTGTATCGACAGAATGGTGAAAGGGTGAACCGAGGAAATACCAGATTTTAAAAACCATTTCACCCTAATTTGGAAAGGTTAACAAGCAATGCATCCAGAAATTCTCTGCAAATTTATATTCTATAGTTTTTGGATGAAAATTCCTATCAGTATAAAGAACGAGGTGCATTCTCATCAGTTTTCTACAAAATTGCAATACACCACAGAGGGAAAATTCGTGTATTCCCGTAGATATGATGTAAAAATGAGCAAAGTCTTGATATAAAACAATTTATACGAGTTTATATGTTCTCTCCAGAAGTCAGACCAGGGCTAATAAAAACAACCTATGCAGAGATAATTACGAAAGAGTAGAAACTGATCCGACCGCAAAGAGAGAGCGAGGCGCGTGCGAGGTTCACTGAAATTTCACAGTTACACAATTTCACAGCTACCTATAAAATTGCGTTATATGTACAAAAAAAAAAAACCAGTTATGAGGACAGACTTGCCGAACTCACTTTAAAAAGAAGCAAACAAACCTCCATGGTTTACATATCTACTTCCACCTATCGTTCTCATAATCGTAATACTTAGGAGCTCCTAGGAAATCACCCTGAAGATCGACAACATTTTTCATCAACTGCTTTATTTGCGCATAAAGCTTGCTACAATAAGAATGTCTAGTACCTTTCTGAGCACAAGAGTTTTCTTGAGTTCTGCTTCTTTATATTCATCCTGGAAGGTACCTGGGATCTCAGGAAAGACTTGAAAATGTACAAATTATAGGGCCTAATGACATGTTGAGAAAATAGAATAATTCAAAAAAAAATCAAAAAAGTCGAATAAGAAATAGGATTTCGGGATAATTGAACCAGAAATTACCATATACGCTGATAAAGGTGGCGTACAATGTTGCAAGAGATATGACAGAAAGTACGCAAGCTAGGACAACCTGAAGAAGTAGATATGACCGCAAATACCGAAAAATAAAATTTGCTGTAATGAAAGTTATAAAGAAGAATATCACGTTGTTGATTTGTATAATGGAAATGTACAAGGTAAGTCGCACACCTTCCAGTATCCACTTGGCGCCTCAAATTCTGCCAACGTTTGCTTGAAACTGTAGCGGTACACTGAACCGATAGATCAATGAGAAACATATCAATGTAAAATTGCATTAATATGCAAATTCTTAAATATAAGTGACATTTGCTCGTGAACGACATTTCCTTCCACACCCTATAATACAACCTGACCAACATTCGTTCTGAACTATGGGGTGTGATAATAGGCGTGGCTTACTGGCCAAACTGGCCCAATGGTTATTCATTTATGAAAAGGACACAGGATACATTCATCGCTTTTTATACATAGATCGCGCAATAAGCTATTTGACTACCACTCTAACAGCTCTTCGCAACGACTGTCCTGGCAAGGTCAGGACGACACACTACTGAGAAGACGAAGATTTCACTACAATTTATCTGAAATAATGACATTTAAAAACAAGGAGGAATCATAAACACGTAATGAGAGTCATCTCGCAAATCTGTTAAAAACGAAAAAGTATTATGGCACGTGTGAAAAGTTATGCTGGCGGCAGCTGCCGATGAAAGATGAAAAAATAGGCTAGCAGACCCGCATACAAATCGAAGATGACTGCCATTGAATTTACAGATATTTGCTATTTCTCTATGAAAAGATCGACGGAAATGATCTAACTTCATGAAAGCTATTTTCCACAATATTCGTTAAAAACCAAGTTATCACGAAAACCGGGTACTTAGCGATAGAGAGAAAGCTAATCATAAGATAACGCTATGTTCTCTGAAAATACGTAATAAACAGGCGTTCTGCTACACGAATTTAAATAAAGAAGAGAAGCGCAGGACCGTTAATAAATGGCCAGAAACTCAGCTCATGAAAAATCCACAGTGAGAAAGAAACTCAAGTAAAGATTTATAGTTGTCCAATTTAGGACACTGAATCTTGAGAATATGTAGAACACAACCTGAGTATGGAAAAACAGAAGTACTATGTGGGAAAAAGTCTCCGATCTGATTTATCAAAGATATACCTACTGATGGATTCAGAACACTACTTTTATGTTTTGTTTTATAGGTTGTATCAAAAAGCAGTAGCCTAAGGTATAACCGAAGTACCGAAAAAATTTCAGATATTTTATGGGTAACAAAATACGCCTTGTCCATCATAGACAACTCCAAAATAATATATACTAATATAATATATATTCTGAAATTAAGCTTTAAATTTACAAATTCTTGGCTAATAGAACAATTAGATCGAGTATAGTTATCAAGTGGTCCGTTGTCGTTACTGTCCGAGATTTTTCTTATTGACAATCACAACAATGCGTTAGCGAACGATGGTTGTATGTGATGAGAAGTTAAATTAAACCACAGCAAGGCCTCCCATCACCACCACACTACGTTAGTCGTCCATCTTCGTAGGAACACCATCCTGTGGATCTCTCCCAATATATACGAAATTTGGTCATCACAACGAACAGAAAAGGATTCCTCAAAAATCCTGATGCTATTCACTGTATTAAATAGCCAGATATCAATAGCCTAGACTGGCAAGGAATACAATTCTAGTAACTCGAGGGTAGATATTATTCCTGTTTTCCAATAGGGAAAAGGGCTTAACGATAAATCTGAATAGAAAGCAAAGTACAATGTAACATGTGTCAAGTGAGGCGCTTTTCCCAAAGCGGAATGCCCGAACGACCCAACTAATACGAGATGAGGTATATTTCGTAAATAAAGCACTACTGATATGTAAGCCACATTTATAAAACTAGTACGTACATAGTTTTTTATCCTCCAAAGAAAGGTTCTTCCAATCACCAAGTTCCTTCTTCCTAATTGGCCTGATGGTATCATCATCTTTTCGAAATCTTATGGATGGATACCAATAATCCAAACGATCGACGTATGCCTGTAAGGACTTTCAGCACTATAACTTTAACAAATAGCCAAAGCGTACCTCAATACCTTCTCTGGCCTGCTATTTTTAATGTTTACAAAACAGAGACTTACGTAATCACCATTGAACCCAAATCCAACATATTCACGTCCAGCAGCCTTTTCAGGCCCCCACCAATGTTCAATATGATGACCACTTAACGTAGGTGCCGAAGTTTTCAATGATCGGACAGTTAAACGAGGTAACACGAGAGACCGAAGTAGCATGCCACAGCTGGAAGGTTTGCAATGTATATGCAGTTATAATAGCAGTTTTCATTTCCCTCTCTAATACTCCTTACATAATGACATAAGCAAACACTACTCAAGAAAACAACATTACCAAAAAACAATACAAACCGAACACGAGAAGTAGAAAAGTGAAAATAGAATGGGTAAACACAATGTAAGGACCGCCCGTGGAACGCATAAGATTTGCGATATGTGGTATGCCAATACGCAGCGAAACTGATGCAATGGAGCACGAAATATTTTTCCGTCGTTACACAAAAATTGCGAGTGAGTTTTATAATAGAACAACATTTGTGGGTGGGAAACATGTGAGGCTTACATAATGGCCTCTTTGTAAAATTTATTCGTAATCTTTTTATTTAGTGATGTACCTATTTGAGACTACTTGAAATTAGATTTTCGTAGAGTATTATATTTTTTCACTATATTTTGAAGCTTAAAGGATTATTTTTCAAAACAAAGACCGTATATTATTAATAATAGAATGGCAGTCGCAATAAATATCGATCTTTGACATAATTTAGGCTTTGTATAACATTTCGAGGACAGAATCAAAACAAATGATGACGTCGAATAATCTAAACATTAAATGCACGCATTCCCTCAATTGCAATACTAACTTAAAGATGAACTTTGCACTGAAATTTTCAAAGAATGCGAAAAAAAGAAACTTCTGTTCGCATAATTTCACATAGGTTTTGTTATTACCGTTGAAGAGCACAAGCCATTTCGCGTCTGCCATTAGGGCACAGTATTCTGGCAATTTTTTAGAATATGAAAATTGATAAGAGGGAAATGTAAAGAGATAAACAACGTAAATGTGATTAATAGTGATCAGCTCAAGAAAATCAATAGATCAGATTTTCAGGTAAACATCGGTGATTTCACGTTGAAGGCGAATGCGTGGCATATTCCACAGGGATTGTGGTTAACGGCAAAGCTTATCTTAAAAAAAATTACACTGTTACCTGGTGAGTATTTCAGTTCTTGTAAGAAAAAAAAAACAAAAGCTGAAATCTTAGTAAGTGATGAATGTGTGAAAGCGAGATTTCATGTTTACTTTGACCCATCACTTGATTTTTGTGCAGTATTGATTTTTATGATGCAGACAAACACTTCTCCTACACAAAAAAAAAACATTGAATGCTTCCGTACATTTTATTATGCAAAAAATTTTACATAAGAAATTATTTTCTCATTGCTCCTCTAAGTATTCTTATAAACTTTTGTGTATTATCAAATAATAGAGCAAATGCTTCAGTGTGGATTGTGCTCTTCAAATATTGTAGCACATATTGTACTGCTTATGTCACATTATAAATCTGTATCATTAAGACCACCTGTTTTCTGGACAACAGAGTCGAGGGATTTTGTGGAAGCCCGATCTCTTTATTGCGTACAAAGATAATCTAGACATTCTTCTCGTTCTAGTGAATCGCTAAGCATTATAATCTTTTCTAGTGCCTTAGTAAATAAAATTGACTATCACGCAGGCTGTTTTCCTGTAGTGCGTTTGATGCGCAAGATCTTCAACTCACTTGTTTTCACCTGTAAATATTATTTTACCCACACCACTTAATCATTGGAAGCTTGATGTAAAGGATTCTTTTTCAGCTCTTTGATCGACTACGCAGGCTGCAACTTCGAATTCACTCACATGCGCGGTACAGGAAAACCTCCAGCACTAACCTATCAATGGATTCCGTAATGCTAAATTGCCAGGATAGTCGCTAATGGTACTCAGCTAGTCGCAAAACGTCGTGCGGTGCTCGAACAAACATCTACTAATGTCCAATTCGGTGTGTTACTGATTGCACTATCAACGTTTTTGTTCTACGAACACTCAATGCTTCACTTATTTCTAATTGAGTAACCTTATCAATACGCGTCTGTTACTTATTATTCGAAAAACTGTGGTACGGCTGGTAGCAAACCAGCCCGGACATCTGCAGATGCAAATTCGATTCTAGCCTGAGTTTCCGAAATTTTCGACTAACTCAGCATCATAATAAGTATAAGAACATCATTATCACCTATTACAGTTGATAGAAAATAAAAATACCATGATAAATGTTAGGATGGTGTTCCTTCTTTGTTCAGTACTTTGCTATTCCTATTAAGGATAATTTGTGTGAAAATTCAATGGAGAACAGACGTCAGGCAGATCGAGCGATAGTTATCAATGTTGCGAAAGTTGCCCTTGGTATGCAGCAAAATGCTTTCACTGATTCGTTAGAGACTTAGAATTCAGCTTTGTGAGAGTTACCGGTTGAATACATGAGCAACTTCATCGATGAGGACCATCCGTAGATTCTTCATTTAGTTCTGAACTCACATTAAAATAATAGTGTTGTTTTTTCGTTAAAGTTAGATGGCAATGGCAGTCGCATACAAATACATCTGTTTTCAACAAGTTTGGCACTTGGTAAATGTAGTTAAAGGATAACTTTGGAAGAAAATTTCGATAATAACGGGATAGAAAGAGATTCGGAATTTCTACTTTGATCTACTTTTTGAGATATACTGGAAGGATAAGACAGCTCAACAATTGAATACTACTACTACTACTACTTGAAAGAATACTAACAATGACCCATATTCGCCCCCATAAACGATGTGGTCCGCACGTATATTGAACAATAAGAACCACTACTTTCTTGGTGGTTCTGCAACGTATGGTATGTAATGGATGTTTTTCACTTCAATGAAAGACATTTTGCTTAAAAGCTGAGAACTTCAGTCAAAACACAAAAGAAATTCACTATTGTATGAAATTTTTGAGTGCATCATTGAAATATTTTCGTTTGTAACATGTTGCTTGATAAATGTTATTCGTTTAGCTTAAAAATTAGATGTTATGAAAATGAACAAACCTCTAGTTGACAAAGAAGCATTTTTTTAAAACGCAAACACGAATAAAAACTTACAAATGATTTTTGTTGCGGATCACTTCCTCGTTCATCCCTCCGCATTGTCAGATGCTGAGGACGCTTTCTTTTAATCAAACGCCATTGATGGCATATGCGGATAATTATTTCGTATTGATTAAAACTATAAGAATAATACACCATAAGACGACAGATCAAAACGCTAAGCTTATGCGTTTTCTAAGCTCGCACAAGAAACGCGATAGAACTAAATTTAAGCTATTCAACTTCATGATATGGTATTATGTTAATGACAAGCATACTGATAAAGGATGCTGCAACTTACAGACAAGGTCACGAATCGTCATTCCGGACCAGTGAAGTCGTTCGATTCTCCATGGTTCCTAAATTGACAGTTGACTATCTGGCCAGAAGAATCGATTCTCAAAAACGATTTGTAGGACTGTTGGGAAGTGCAAATCATGCAGATCCACTTAATATATTCATACCTTAACGACACCATATAATTAATTCTCTGTAAAGTAGAATGAGAGCAAATTAAGAAAAATTATTTTTGATGAAAAATGATTTGAAAAATGATTTTGAAAAATGATCAGATTTTTCCAAGCTTCCCATAAAAATGTTACGACTGTTCTATTGCTAACCGACTCATATATGGTACAAATTGTGATGTTTCAATGCTATGCTTCCTCTTATGGTAAGTTCAAAACACGAAATAATGAGGCTGTAGCTTGTAGTTAATTTCCTCTAACGATTTTTTGGAGTTAATTCTTTGATATAAGTTTAGGAATTTCAATAATATGAAGTATTGAACGGATCATCATCGGCTTGGTGGATGAAATGATAATGAAAATCGTTGTGATATAGGTAATTCTACTGATTAGAACTCAACTAAACTCATAATAAGTACTAGAAATTGACCATTGTTCCCTCAGATGTAGGCAGATCTATTTTCATTCGATGGAAAATGTTCGTTGAATGATTTGAAGTTTAAATACTTTTCACTCTATGAATTGTGTAAAAAGTATACATTTCTATACCATTTTGCTTTTCAATCACAGACGAATAGCGAAAAACGAACGCTTTCCTATCGTGGCTGATAGAGAAAAATATAAAGCAAAAATATTAAATAAAATAGATAAGATAAGATAATTGTTGGCGTTGATCAATCCCTTGTGGTGGGATGCGCCTCCGCATTCATGTTCAACGTGATATCGTGGAGATGGTTGA
>KN716220.1:189020-219652 GCA_000816705.1 Dictyocaulus viviparus | reverse complement strand
ATATGGAGAATTTCAAAACGAAAGAGAACACAACACCTATTCTACAGAAATCATTGCTGGCGATTTCAATTATACGATTGGCAGAAGGGCGTCTGATGACCATCACACTGGTACTGACGAATTTCAACGGAATGAACAGGGTTGACGACAAATTTATTCCCAACGAATAAAATGATATAGATATATATGATCTATATTAACTCACAATTACAAGAGCTCTTATTCCTATGGACGTGAGAGTCTCTAGATGGAAAGTAATAATAATGAAAAACACCACGTTAGATGCCTTGCACTGTGAACTCTCTAGCCTGTGCGCCAATGAGAAGCTGCAATTGAGAGCGATTACCAGCCAACGTCCTACTTTGCGAAACACCGCAAAGAAGCGATAAGAGATGATCGTACAGAAAGAAGAGCAGAAATGAAGAATGAAGCAGCTGAGGATGGTAAGGACATTTGCAACTCCTGCCGATGCTTCATCAGTTATAAGGCCAGAATGACTTCTTTCCGACGCCAAGTTGGAACGCTAATCACTTCAAAATAGGCATACGAGGAAATTACTTTAGATGTTTCTACTCAAAATTTCCCGGTAGCCATATTCGCCTACTTCCATGTTAAAAGCGAAAAAATGACTATGTTGTTGCCAGGATACTTCCCTCCAAAATCTGACATGGCATTCTATCGGCAAAAAATAGCACAGCTACCGGACCAGATAAGATTAGATCAGAACATCTGTAGAATCTACCCATAGTTTTCATTAAAACACTGGCTAAAATCCGCTACCTGTCAGAAGGTAAGGCTCTTAATCAATGAAAAACTAAAAGGATTGTGTTGTTGCACAAAACGAGAACTTCCATCACATAGGCAACGGTCAGACAATCAGTCTGTTCTCTGTCATCTTTATCATCCTTTCATCCTTCGCTTTTCAAACGAGTCATTCTTAACAGAACATGCAGAACACTAGATGAAGAATACCCGCATGAGCGAGGACTGTTTTGAAAGGAGATTAGCACGATGTACCATATTTACATTATTGAGAAAGAAGCGATTATAGAAGCGTTGATTGTCTAAGCGCTTCTCGTTTCACACATCAAAATGTTCCGTGAGATCTTGATCTTTTATGTTTTGCTAAAAATATTACCCCGTTCTACAAAGATATCTTTGTCAACGTAAAAGTGATTGTTCGGCAAAGCGATACTATTGCGCTAAAGCTACTCATAGCCACTCTCAAAAACATCATTTGAAAATTTGAATAGGGCCATATTGAATAGGAAATCGACGGTTGGTAGCTTTGTGATCTTCGCTTAGTCGATAATATTATACTCGTTGCACCAAAAATGCAAAAAAAACAAATGATAGCCGATATCGGTAATGTTTGTGAAGAAACTGGTCTTAAGTTAAACGCAAAGAAAGAATGCCTATGAAAAACTATGTTAAATACAGGTCGGACACGTGGTTCGTATAATGGCCGACGGGCACAAAATGTAAGTGATTGAAGACCACTGGACATCAAACGCTCTGCAGGAAAACCACGGGTGAAAACATTGTTGGACCTCTTCACAAAGGTCCTAGAAAGGAAACATGATGGTCAGCAAGTCATAGAGTGAATAGACTTCATTATACCACTGTGCTCACAATAAGCTGAGATGAAAATTTTATTAGTGCCCGCTCCACTCTGTATATGATCAACGGGGATTAAGTCAATCCAGGTGCTTAAATCAGCACATGCCACGTTGGTGGTACTTATCCTACCAGTTCTACCCAGATGTGCACTCGAACTCACCTCTGCTTGAATATCGGCGCCTCCAGCCACTGCGTATCATGGCCCTTATACTATAGATCACAAAACTTAAACTATTATATCTTGTTTATTAATTCCTAATACTATTAGCAGAAATGTCTCCCACTATAAGATATTGCATAAATTGCTCCACCATACAAAATTCGAATAGTTAAAGTGAATGCATATTTCAAATCGTCTCATTTTTAAAATATTATCATCCATAATTTTTCAGCTTGATCGTAACGTCGAAAGTTTTAAGTACTTTCTAGCGAAACGATTCTGCACATCATAGCACTTTTTCAAAACGTGTTCACTTATGAAAACCTGTTCTACAACGCATAACATTTCCAGTTTGAAAAACATGGCTGTAGAAGAATAACCAGATAAGAAACTATTATAATATGTACGTATAATCATTATTACTGATTGAAAACAACGTTTCTGCTACCTCAATTTACAGTTCCATAGAAAAGAGTCATCAATTTTATCAGTTTTCGACCCTATGTATGATGTTTTGACGCAGTGTGCATTTCAATTTATTTATTTCCACTTCTATTAATTTTTTAAAATTCATTTCTAATTATTAAATTTATTTCTGGTTAAATTCTACACAGATATCTACCTCGTCAAATGTCAAACATACCAAACTTAACCTCCATTTATACAGGCTGAGTGGTAACCAACTCATATCGACCGTCTAACAATGAGTAAGTATATAAACTAAATCTTAAACTTCCTGTATTAACATCTTTATATACGAATTTATTTTGTAATGATAATGACTATCCTTACTGCTATTGACTTGCTGGAAATTAATGTCGTTGGCTGCGTTGTTACAAACTGATTTTGGAACCTACGTAGGAAAAAATGCCCATGTTTTTTTTTCTCTTCAACAACTGATTTAAGATGAAATTAGAAAGACACGGAACACGTGGGAATTTCATCCCCAAATGTTTTAAATCCGCTAGAAACTAATTCATTACTGAAGCTTACAGATACAAATACACATACACTAAATGGTAGAGTCCTCACATCCATATTTCCCTTAATACTTGATGGACACGCTTTCTTGATCATCTTCTGATGTACGACGTAAATTTCGTTGCAAATGTCGTATTACGTAACCTTATGGTTTGCGCACTTACCATTTAGTATTTTTTTATTCGTAGAACAAAAAAGATTTGATTAGAGAAGGATTGCGCGATTTGTTGAATCTTCTCTGATTTTAGGTTTCAATAGTGCTAGTATTCGTGCTAACCCCGCCATTACATGGCTGTTATGGTAAGATCTGAATTAGATGGGTCCCTAGATCTACTTCCCAAAAAACGAAGACTTCATGACGTTACTTTTTCTACTGAAGTTAAAAGAATAAAGCAGGTTTGTCAATGGATTCGTATTAATATAATGGATTATCTGTACTCCTTCCTTATTTTTGTTAGGTGAAATAATTGGACATTTTATTATTAACTGTTCTTTTTGGATCATAGTGTTACTTTCATAGTATCGCTTACTGAACCTCCGAAATACGATTATTACCAGTATATTTAGATTTTAACAAAAATATAATGTTAAGTTGTTTTTTTTGCTAGATATGTAGGATATTAGGAGGCAAGATAGCTCTTGCATTAATGATAATGCAACTACTGTAATTATTGCTTAAATTTTGTTTACAAGCGAATGTGATAGGTTTAACCCACACTTTGTTTACTGTTCTTTCTTTTCAAAACTTGAAGTTTGTATCAAATCAAGGAAGACTTTGTTATTTTATTATCAAGCGAAATTAATCTATGGTTAAGTGGAAGTTTCTATCAAACTTGTTTTTATGAACTGATGAGATCATTAACGTCCTACTACTCATACAATTATCATTTTGTGATCGGTATATCAGTTTTGATGTTGGACTTATTTTAAATTCAAAATCAACGTTTTATACGTTGTCTAGAAACAGTATCTTTTATGACGTGGAAGGCTTGTTACCTCGTCGATCAGCTGCACTAGCATTTCCTGTTCGTCGTGCCGTTGATGTAATTAGCGAAGTACTGTCGCGACTGCAAGGTGGAGATCGACAGATGTGAGTTTTTGCTGCATAAACGTCGTTCCTATTAGTGTTAGTATTTTTCTGTTATTTGAGTGCTTCAATTTTACTGCGTGAGTTTTCGATTGAACACTTACCAACTCTTTCTGAGGATATTGCGCAAGTTGTTGGTCTTATTATCACGTCCGCGTCCACGACTACGTATGACCAAATCGCTAGGCAGTTACTCAGGTGCAAAAATTAGTTTCGTTAATGCTGTCATTTTTATGTTTGTTGTATTTATTTTCCACTATTTGAGTATCGTCCCTATGTTTAAAGGATGTTATTGTGTATAATGAAACGAACCGAGGGACCTCTCTGGACTGTTGTATTAGAACGATTACTTTCGGAAGCAGGGAAGGAAGCTAGGTGTGTGGAAGCCTTACGTATCTGTCGAAAACATTATTTTTAACTTGCATTCTTGTTGTTAATATAGATATCATGCTGTATTCTAGCTGGTAACAGTACAAATTCGAAATTGTGCGCAAGATTCTATATTACTTTCAGCCTCTTCACAAGGAACTATTTAGATGATAGTATGTTGCTTCTCCTCACGGAAGGACTTAATAAAAGAGCAATGTTAGCGGATTGTATCCCAGTAAGGTGATTTTATATAAATTTACAATACTATTTCTTGTCAATAATTTTTAATGCGTTCGTTATAGAAATATAATACCTTGTTTTCTCAAGGTATGATATGTACGACACATGCAGTCACATTTTCTGATCACAAATATTTAAGGGTTCTTCGCTGTGCGGATCGCTGTTTACATTCGCCTGCTCATGGCTCTAGATGTGCAGCTATCGGGTTCCATGTTGCACGCGTTATGAACAGTAGGTCGTCAATTATCATGTGCATAAAATAGATTTTCAATGCAGGAATTAGTATCCTTATTTATCATACCTGAAGTTTTGCTATTTTTATGGATTTTTATTTTTGTAATTTAGATTTTTATTCTTTTATATTATTATGCGAAGCTTGTAAATATGTGTTTCTAAGTCAAAAAATCTTATATTCTTCAAATATTATCGAACGAGGTATATTTTGTGCGCAAAGATTATGATGTAATTCATTTTCTCAGTTGAGAAGTGTGGGAAGCAGAATGATTGGTTTTGCACATTTATTACTAACATCCCGATGGCTTCAAGTCCTATATGTGTTTATTTTTTTGTTTAAAATAATATCGGAGACTTTTTCTACTTTAGTATCTTCAAATCCACTCTACTATAATTTCTCGTTGCAAAAGGTACTTCAGAGTAAACTTGAGCCTAACAGTAAATGTGCTGACATCCATTAATCAGGAAAACTTGCAAGAACCAAATGGATGACTAATTCCACTTATTCCTAAGTCGCATGGCTTTTAGATTTCTATTAAATTACAGTTTCTTTTTTTTCAAATGTGCTGGGACTCATTCTGCATTCTACCGTCGCATCTTTCTAAATAAGATTGGATATATTAGAAAACAACACAAAATTTCCTGGGGCTTTCTAAGGCCTTATACAGTTCTCAATAATGGGTTCAGGAAAGTCTGACTCAACATCGTTAATGGTTTTGGAGCGATTGTTGTGCCAAATGACAACGGATATGGATTCTCGTGTACGTCTGTCGGCAATTGAAGGATTGTCACGTTTGAGCAGTGTTGACGATGGGATTACTATTCATACTTACAATACTATCAGAAACGTGAATATTTTCGTGATTTTAATACAAACAGTGGTAGCTATGTTTGAAAATACTTCGTTTTCCAGCTCGTTGAGGATTCTAATCGACAAGTGCGGATTCTTGCCCTACGTATCATATTGGTGTTTGCCAACAAAATTCCATCATTGTAAGTGCCTTTCTTTTCTGATGTCGTTGTATAAAATGCTTTACACGTTATGTTCTTTCATCTTTCAGCCTCATTTCTAGTACGTTTTCAAAATCGGGTGAATCTAAATTACAGTTATGTGATGATGCGTTTTCTATCATTTGCAATTCTGTGAATGATCAAGAGGTAGATGATTTTTTGTAGTTTTCAGAATGTGTTTCCGTGTGTTGATGAAACGCCTTATAATCTGGCAAGATTTTTGTGCTTATTGTTGTTGAAAAGTGCTAATTTATAATTGCGTAATGTACTTTTTATTCTTGACAAATAATTCGAGTATTTCCTATCAGTATGCTTGCTCATGTCGTCCAAATATCATTTGATATTCTTCATAACAGTTATTGCATGAGCGGTTTTTATCATAATCAGGTGATAGTACGAACAGAAGCGGTGGTTATACTTGGGCAATTTCATACTGTATCTGACGCATTCCTTGATCAAACGCTGGACAAAAAATTGATGAAATCTGTGCAGGTGCATTTCTAGCAAACTTTTATTAATATCATGACAGAAAAATGTACGTTAGGATGCGAGTGGCCATGAACAAGTGAAAAGAATTCATCAGTCACGCTTTGCCATCACAACGGGATCTCAGAAACCTGTGAAAGATTCACGGTGGAAATTTGCTACCTCCTCACATCAGTCACGAAACGAGTAACTCATTACTACTTTTGTTGCGTAGTTTTGAAAAAAAACATGTTTTGTGGTAGTATCTTTGAAGACATTTGTGATCTGGATTTCATATTCAAGGTCTTCGAATAGTGAGTGGTCATCAGGAAAAGAATTAAATGCGCGTTGTCCTCCGAGTGCGTCAACTTCGTCCGCCGATAGCTCTGAAAGTATTGTTCCTCGTGGTGCTTGCGGCGCATTCGTTTCTGCTCTAGAGGATGAATTTATGTGTGAGTTGCATGTGTACTTTGTTAAACATCTATTCTAATAATTTTATTAGAAAATATCAGTTAGCAGGTTCTGGTAGCATCTCATAAATATTTATAATGTTATGTGGAAACTACAGCGGTTCGACGTGCAGCAGTATATTCTTTGGGTCAGCTGGCAGCGACACGACCGGCGTTTGCTACAACAGCCCTTGATCATCTTGCCGATATGTTCAACGACGAAATTGTTGAAGTAGATATTAGAGTTGTTGTATATATAGTAGTTCAACTTCAGCACTAGATAAGTATATCTTATCGAAACAGTGATTTTTTAAGGTCCGACTGGATGCTATTGCTGCATTAACTCCATTAATTGTACATGGGGAATTGCAAAAAGAACAGCTTGAAACTGTACTCAAATGTCTTGATGTGAGTTTATAACTTTGCAACTTTTCTATTGCTCGTAAATTTCGTGCTTTTCTTAAAGCCAGGGTATCAGTGTGAAATAATCAAATTTGTCCACTTTCAAATGAAGGTCATATCGGGTGACTAGTGGATTATTTTAATGTAAGGCCTATGGCTCGCCAGATTTAATGCCAATCGGTTAGTGGTACTAACATGTCAACGCTATGAATTGGTTAATAACGAGGGTTTGGATAATGAAATTAAAGGTACGACAAACCTGAAATTCATGTGATATGGGTTCGAGTACCGTGTGAAGTTGCAACTGTTATAGCTTCTCGACGACCACGTGAAAGCAATATTTTATCACTGTAACCTATCATAGTTCAAGAAAATTAAATATTTGCTACTAAGATCACCTCTTATTTACAACAATACATCTAACTAGTCTCAACATAAGTAGTCTTTTTTCATTATAATTTGTTTAAGTGACTGGAGATTTACGTACCCATGTAGTGTGTGCCAATCGCAGTGTATGCATTTTTCTCTTTCCTCAGGATGCAATCATTGATTCACGACAAGCTCTGCGTCAACTTTTGTCTAAAGCAGTATTTGCTGATGCAGAATGTATGAGACTGTGTTCAAGAGCTCTGCTAAATTGTCTTAATCGTTTCCCCAATGATAAAAATGACATTTACAGGTGAGTTCGTAAGCTTTTCGGAATAAATCTGCGTAGTTTCATCCCTATAGGAATTTATGTAACACCTGCATTCCTTTTCGAAGTCTTTAAATTATTTTTGTAGTTGTCTAAGTGAAATTGGTGCGCGACATGCGATATTCGTTCATGGTATGGTGCGAGAACTGCTTTGTCTTCACTTGGTTTACGACACAAGAGAACAACAAATAGACGATGTGTTTTGTAAGTGATGTGAATTATGCTAGTCTTTTTGTGAAATCAAACCGGAATTTATGTCCCAAATTGAAACATTTTTTTTTCTACTTTAAAGTATAAAAGGTATCAAAATTTCTTACCTTCACGGCTAGTATGACTTTCAGAATATGAAAAAGTAGGCAATATGTAGAAGGAAAAAGTTGTACTATTTGAAGAAGCATATGATGTAGAGTTATCGGCTGTAATGAAAGCTTTTAATGTTGCAAAGTTAGGTTTTTTAAGTATTTATCCTCAATTAATGAACTTGAGCGCCTTCGGTCTTGAGTTTATTTTTGGCCGTGTGCAGTATGATTGCATCACGTTTTTTCGGACCTTTAAATTAAGCAATTTTTTGTAATGACGTTGGACTTTTGAGTACGACGTCCTCTCGAAGAACTAGCTGTATTGTAGACATTGCGAAACTGATACTGGTGCTCAACGCGGCAGCTAATCACGAACCGATCGTTTCACTATTGCCGAAGTGTGTATTGAAACACTATCGATTTCTTCGTGCTGCAGCACCTGAACTTGTGGCACCAATAGAAGTAGGATAAACATCTTTTGAAAATTTCCTAAACCAGACCAAGTGCGATATAGTACATCATCCAATTTTTACGTAGGTTTTGGAGCATCCAGTGAGCAGTGTAAGTACTATTTCACCATCACCTAAAGAGCTCTCTGGTTCCACTTCTGATATACTACTAAATGCTTATGAAAGATTAAAAGAGGTTACAAGGGAACCAACACTTGCAGACAGGAATGCACTTCGAAGGTTTATTGTTGAGTGCGTTTCATTTTTCACTCTTTATGTTGTTTATTTTATTCTATGAGTAATTACTTACTATTTTATGCTTTTTCAAGAGATGCAAATGCTATTAGTGCTTTCAATGAACCTCTTGCGGGTGCAGCACGTTTCATTGCAAGTTTATGTGAGATAAGTTCTGCTTTGGAATCACTTACACAAGTAGTTTTGCGCGGCAGCGGTGACGTCGCTGACGCTGCTAACACTATTCGCCAAGTAAGTAATTATTGTTTCGGAAGTTTTATCCACGATCTTTTCGCGTTTGTATCTAGTGCCTCATTTTTCTTCACATTTGTATGTAGCGCCAATGAATTTTAACTGTATTTTGGAGCACATAGGTTTATGAAGGATGTCTTATCCAGGAATTGATTCGGGTGCGTTGTGCGGAACGTCAATTTGCTGGTTTACCTTCATCATTGGCTTCTTTTCTGATCGAGTCGGGAATGTTCCTGTCCTTCCTAGAATTGCTCGTGGAAATGATGGTAGCTCCACTTCAATATGCGCAAGTCGTGCTCCATATTCGATCTGTGATTGCTGAAGCTGAAAGGTATGCTACTGTGATTGACGACATCCTTCGCAACATTTGCACAAAAACCTTGGAATCTCATGAGGATTTCAGTTTACAACAAAGCTAATCTATTCAAATGTAATTAGTCCCAAATTACATATTTTTACGTGCTTTTGATTTCAAAAATGGATTCGCAGAAATTTTTTTTAAAGCTACTGTATTTTATGTTGGGACTAGTCACGTTTGGTTTTGTGCTAGCAATTATTTGAAAATATCAACTTTTTCTGACTTTTTCTGTAAATAGGATCCATTTTTAGCATATCTTGTGAGAGCAGAAATGTTGCATGCTTTACGTTACAAAGGAAACTGCGTTCTTTTCCGAACACGTTGTCTGTGGAATAATCTCATTTTTATTCCTAATGACTTTCAAAAATATGAATAACAGAAGAGAGATTATTTTGATGCAAGATATATTGCATTGCAGTAGATTGCAATCATCTGGACATACTTAAGGCTAAATTGCGGAGTAAAAATGTTTAGAATAAATCAAGTGAAGTTAACCGCTTGGTACATATCGTTTGAGATCTGCTATAAAGCATTTCTATATTTTGAAACATATTCGTTGGAAATGTGAGCATTTGGTGGGTTGAAGATACTACAGCTCACATAGCGCTAATAGCGCATATAGTAGAGGTCTGCGCTGTTTATCAGCTCGTTGCTCTCTCAGCTATAGTTTTACACCAGAGGGAGCAATTTTTTGTAGAATGTGGTGACTGGATATAGAAAATGTGAAAAATAATATGGAAGTTTCGCAAGTAAATTAATTAGCAATCAGCAATCATTCTTGTTTCAATATGCTCGATGTTGTTCATTTTTCAGCCGTTGGACTGTAGTTGGAGTAGCTAGTGATCAGGCGCACTCTCTAATTTCTGCTATTTCCGAAGCTCTGGAAAACATTACAAAAGAGGGCAAAAAAATTCTGTCAATTGGCACATTTGGGCATCTCCTCATGAAATATGCACCACGTTTACCCGACTCATTTGCAAACGTTGGCAGTATTCGTTCTAAATGGGGGCAGGTATTCAGAAATACATTTGTCTCCTACTTATTTAACATTGCTTCTCCTCTTACTTCAGTGTTTTCACAGATAT
Organism: Dictyocaulus viviparus; assembly: GCA_000816705.1. Lineage (NCBI taxonomy): Eukaryota > Metazoa > Nematoda > Chromadorea > Rhabditida > Metastrongylidae > Dictyocaulus > Dictyocaulus viviparus. The sequence continues at coordinate 209,263 of KN716220.1, read as the reverse complement.
CTGAACCTAGTCGTGACGTTGCTCTCGAGAAGCCTCTTCGTTTCGTTGCTGGGCTGCCTTGTGCTGTCAGACTTGTTGCATCTCTTCACAATCTAGATGAAAATGATCTGCGTAGTCTTCGCATCCAAGTAAGATGCCTTTTTATCGCATAATTATCTAATTTCCGATTTGAATAGTAGGTATAATACTTGTGTTTACTACCTATATCATTCCGATTATCTCATTTTCTACCGACACAATATAATGCTCTGCTATGCACGACATGTATTTGTATTCTTCGTCTATTCGCAGTGGTTTTCATGATATAGGAAATATCGATTTAATACTATCTGCGATATGTAATTAAGCCTTTTATGTTGTCTAAACTACAGTTATTTTTTCTATCAAAAAATCCGGAAATCTAAATCAAATGCGTAGCAGCAGCTTCAAAATTGTTATGTATGACGTGTGCGAAATATTTTCTTTTTGATTTGTAGATATTTGTTCTTCTATTTTTATAGTCTTTTGTGGCAAAAGAAAACAATGTGGCAAGTACAATGATCATTCAGGCAAAATGAAATAAAACTTTAAAACATATTCAATTCTAAGATATTTTTAGGACACATTACAATTATTTTATATCCTTTTCTGATTTTTTGCCGTAAAATTGAGCACTTGGCGCTTATATTCTGTGGTAATTTTAAAATTAAGGGATCAAAGTGAGTTTCCATTTCACTCATTTTTCAATATCATCAAAATTGTTTTTAACCTTATTTAATGTTTTTCACAAAGTTAATCAACATATCGAGCCCTGAAATACGAGACACCATCTGTCATTGTTAAAGAAAAGATTGATTTTTTTTTGTATTAACGCATTGATTCTTATATTTGTATTTTTACTTAACTAGAATTGTGGTATAATATGGATATAAAAGATTTTTCTTTTGGTTCAGAACTTACTCTATGGGTTTAAGTCATTCAAGAAATTTTACTGAATAGATTAAGCAATTCGTAACAAATAATTCGAAATGAGATTCTAGTAATATTCTGATATATGGTGTTTGATATTGTTGAGTTTACAGGTTTCTTATCCTGATAATACGAATGGATATTTCCGACCTCTTGCACGAGATATTTCCAAGGAAGGCAACCATGTTTCATCACTAGTAAGGTTTAGACTAGTTCTTGCTTTTTTTCTACGTATTATCAGAGAAAATAATCTATAAATAAGCATATTAGGGAGTTGAACGTGGTATTTAAAAATAAAACGTCTCCCCACATTATCTCTCACAGGTGTTGATCTCATCTTTGCAAGCGTGGAGCGACGCAGCTGATGTGACTCTTTCCCTCGTTCTTCTGTCATATTCCTTCCAAAAGGATATCTTTGGTAACCACCTAGTCTAAGGATTTCAATTATGTTCCTATTTTTCATTAACATAAATTATATCTAATATGTTACTTATATTTGAGCTTCCATTTTTTCAGTTCCACTGCTTGATTCACCCTGTGGTGCTCAGCCAGCTTCAGTACAATTACGGGTCCATCCTATGTCAAGAACCTAAAGGAATTGGACAATGTTAGATATGAAAACAAAAATGCACTGGTGCTATTATCCAATATACTTGATATTTCTTGACACACATCGTGCACAAGAATAAAATTTACTGTTTCATGAATACTTTTTCATTTGTACGTCACTGGAATGTTGGAGAATGGTGCTATGAGCCTAAATGCTATTTCTGCTCATTCTAGAATCTCAAATTTACGAGTCGCAAAATGCCTATATAGTTGTAGATCGTGTGAACCGTTGGATACCAAGCAAAAAACAGACTGATTCGAGTTCTTGGGCCATAATGTTTCCGCGACAACTTGCTTAAAAAGTAGAACAGTTTGTATAAAATAAACTTCCAGTATGTATTTCTTTATGTGGTAAAATCTATACATTATACATTATTATCGATGCCTATCACAGTTCACGTGCTAATCACTTCCTGATACAATTTAACCTATAGTTTTCAAGAAATGCTTCGTTATTGGTCTTTTATGGTGAACCAGTAAGACTTGTAAACATAAACTTTCACTATGAGATTACTGCATTTAAGTCGCATAACCAGAATGGAGCGTCGAAACCTTGTCGCTTTTGCCAAAGTAGTCGATGCGTGTTGGTGATTCAAGTAGCTGATCATTGAAGATTGGGAAACTCAAGTGATCATTGGATAGCGGGCTCTCTGTCAAAGAAATAGCATCGCTTTCACCTGTAATACAATACAGTTGAAGTATTGTGTTTAATTAAAAGCTTAGATAAAAATTAGTTGTTATTGAATACTACGAATGGCATAAGTAGTAAGAAAAATAACACGTCATAAAACGTCAGCAGAGATCCTAACACAAGAAGTACTACGCAAATGATCACCTGTGTTAGAGGAATCAATACGGTCGAACACATCAGACTCATCATCATTGGCCTGAAAGGCACGACAAAAATTCATTGATAGAATGCACCAATTTATCAAAGTACTAAAATATATGGGGTATCCATCTATGTTCTAGCAAACAACCTTTGAATGACTTATAATAGTGACTTATCTCTCACCTAAAAATATCAAATCATGGTCCAACCTTGATTAAAGATTGTGCTGGGTGATAATTGTTGTCAGAATTCCACTCCATGTATTCGCCTTCTTCAATTTCGTCCTTATCTTTTCTCTCACTGTTGAAAGTGATAACTCCTCCATCCACTAATTCACCCGGTTCCGGGCTATCTATTCCAGATTCCCCGCAAAACTCCTCGATGCCATCATAGGAATCTGTGAAAAGTGGCTCATTTTCTACCATTTGGATTGCAGAATTATGTCCTCCGATTTCAATGGCTTGTTTGCTTGTTGAAGGTTGGTCTGAATCCCACATAATTGCAACTTGTTTTTGAAAAGCCAAAACTTCTTCGTAGGTGGGAGCGATTGGCCTGTGATACGCACGACAAATAGACATCTTATGTTTATGGAAATATTTCGCATGACGAAATATTGACTTGCAGCACCTGAAAATCTTTTCAATAGTCTAACTATGTTTGGATGGAAAGAAATATAATATACGAAGAATATATAGCTTTGATTTAGTTGGCATATACATATATGATTGGATAGATATGAGGCTTTTGTGAATGAAGAGATCTCACCTGCACTCCAGAATCAAATTACAACTGTTGCGAAGTAAATGATTGACTTCTTCTGTTCCATTCTTTAAAGCTCTCAGCAATCCTGCTGTATCTGGATAATTTGGTTATAGGTTTTGAAGCCAAGAAACCTTTGGGAAAAATAAAACGGATGACTTTCTAGTCTTTATAGCTTCTTTGTGATGAATTTTATTTTAAAACGAGATTTCCTTTTCCAAAACCTATAATTAAGAGTCAGCTCACCATCAACAGATGTAGGGATTTGAGGATACAGCGTACTTATATCTTCCAAATAATGTAGAGACATTTACGTTAAAGTGCCAAAAGTGGTACACAGGATTAGCAATATCTTTCTGAAAAGTCAAATCATTAGAAAAAATAACAAAAATATGGAAAAGGAACTGATCGTTATATAACTTTCGAGATTTGAAAAACAAAAATGAACCGAAAATGCATTAACGACGAAGTTTTTCATTATCCAAACTCATGAAAAGTGTGCCATTTTACCTTTCTTATAACAAAATATGAGTAAATTGGAGATATATAAATTAGATTGCACTGCAAGCAACAATCGTTCTAAGAAATCTTGATACGTTAGTGTACGTTAACCAAACACTTGCATCCATTCTCAACCATTTTGAAACTGCTCATTCTAAGCAAATAGATAAAGAAGAAATCTGAACCAATTTTTACGGCAAGTTAAGAATGGATCAATATTTAATCCAATGTCTATGACAATGAATTTCTACGAATTGACCGATTGAAGGGTATACTTTTGCAATTTTAACTACAACAGCGAAAAGAATAAAATAATTAATGAGTTGACAAAATTTCTGAATTCAAAACTCACTTTCTTCCATTCAGGAATTAATTTCTGACAAGAAACGGAAACACAGGCCCAGAAATTTGCATATTTTTTGAACAATAGTCTCGAAAAAGGATTTGTCTTTTTGAATTCATTGATATCTATAGAACTTCCAAGTAAAGTAATATACTCTTCCAACAACGCACTATTTAACTCCATTTAAGCTAGATAAAGTCATATTATACTTGTATATAATTGACTTTAACTGTGTAAGTACACATAAAATGGAAGAGCAGCTCTGTAAAACATTTTAGTGCAAAAATAATAAATATACCTCATTTGAAATGTGATGTTGTTACACTTCGAATGGAGTAGTTTTGAAATTTTTAAATATGATGTATATTGTTACCCCAGGTCAAATCTCTCTGCATTTAGACAGGTACTACGAAGTATCGAATCTTTCACATTGATACATTTTCAGTAAGCAATGGAAACACTGTTTTCTGTTTGAAATGAATTTATGATGTAACTTCAAATTGCGGATGACAAATGACAAATCGATCTAACTAGTAAATAGAATAACTAACTGAGCAATGAAACCGAAAGAAATCGTGCTGTTAGGAGTGCTACCCAATCAAAATAGTTACACTGTACGTGTAATTGTATACATAGTATTTTTTATGAGTGCAGAATTAAGACGTTTTTTGAAATGAGATTTTAGTTTTTAGAAATATTGCTCATGATTACCAGTACCAAATTTGGATACGCTGATTATCTACAAATCGAGCAATTTAGTTTAGCACAACAAATTATGTACCAGTAGAAATATGTATGTGAATCATAATACATCAGCTAACGTTGATATACTGTTGAATTTGCCCTCCACTTATGTTTTTGCGAAATAGTGAATTTTGTTTAATTGCGTAGCATTTGATACTTGGCGATATTATTTAACTTAGAAAAATTTCGAGAGTATTTTCTGAAAAGTAGATCAATTTTACTGTTTCGTTTGTTAGAACTTCTTTAATGTTTGGAACCATAATACTTAAAAAGTTTATCAAAATTAGCGTGCAACTACATATATATATGTAAAACTAATTTTCAACAAAATGCATTTCAACACATAATAATCTAAGAATGTCCAAGGTTCATTTTCATTAGATGAGTGCTGTTCTCATGCCTCAAAATCTAAAGAGGATTTCGCAGAATATTAGAAATCCAGACATTAACGTTTCGTATTGTAGCCGGTAAAAATCTACGAAATGACGTATAATAACTGCGAATGCTTACGATAAAAATGTTTAAAATTCCAAGATGATCAGTTCAGATCGATCTGGTTTCGGACATTTTCAGTGATTTCATTTCGTAACAATGATTTTGAAAGCAAATTATCTCATAGATTTAGAATATTTAAGAAGTATTTGTAACATATAACAGGGTTTCATAATTCGTTACAAAATGAGAGAAACTTAGGAATGTTTTCAAAGTCAAAGCGATTTAGCGAATGTAATGAATATGCCAATAATCTTGATGGAATAATTCAAGGATCTTCTGCATACTGCCTCGACATTACGCTTTCATTTAATGGAAAACAAGTCAGTGTTTAGTGCCTTTCACTTTGTTGATCGATACGATGGTGATCGAACATTTCCAGAGTAACGTACTGCATGTTTATTTGCTTTCGTTTCAACAGTACTTTATGGTTGTTTCTAAATTTCTTAATGTCTAAATACTTCAACACGAAACCATAGATATACTTAATAACTTTGAAAACTATTAAAACTGAATGTGTTAAATATTACGGCACCCTCAACTGTTAGCTCATTTTAATACATGCATCAATATTTAACAAGTCTTCCACCTTATTCATTAAATACCTTATCTGTTGTTTCTTCGAATAAATAACTGCAGTGTACCACACTTCCTTCTATGCATTGAGCCATCATTCTTCTAACGTAGGAAATCCATTTTCCGAACACTGTTCACCACCTATGTCCGCAATACACCGCGTTTCCGCAAATCTGTAATTCTGCGGCCGTTCGGGGAGTACAATGTTGGCGGTAATTTGGAAGTATTTGAAGCTTAGTAATTTCCAGCGATGGATCCAGAACATTGCGAGTTTCTAGCAGAGGACGAGTTAATACGGGTAAGATGTTGTTTCGTAATGTTGAACTTCACGTTGTCATTGCCGAACAACCTCTCAATATGGGTAGGAATATATTTTAAGATCATTCCTCGCAGAAATGAACCTACCATACATCTAGTATGTGGTGATGTTGGTCCCCTAGAAGCAGGAGTGCCCGTCGAAGTTCCTCTTTGGCTTGCAGTTGATCTAAGGAAGAAACAGTATTGCGAAATAGTGGCGAGTTCGATTTTGTTTCTAAAAACAGCCATATACAGCGTGACTCTGCCAGCGGATGGCATCTTTTCGGTTCGATCTAGGGTTATTTTGTAATAGTAATCAACATTATTGGGAGTTTGTGCACTATAAAATTACAAATCTGATGTTAAGAGCTGAGTTAACTACTGGCTAGTCATTTTGCGCAGTATTTGTGTGTTTCCAAAAACGCCGTATTAGAATGCCATGGTTAATTATACAGATTAGAAGTTGTGGTTTAATCGCGAGGTGTGCTTGCCTGCACACTCGGTGGATGATCCGATGTAGTAGTATATTGATGACAGGTATTGTTACACCTCGTGACGCGTAAGGCATTTCATTTGAATTTTCTAAATTTCCTTATACCTTAATTTCCTTAACCATTTATAAATATCCTTCATTTGACAATTGTAATACGTCTTTTTAGCATGTGGTAGGATATTTACAGGGATCTTGTCAACTAAGAGAAGCTTGGTTTTACACAAAATTTATGCCACAATCGTTGATTGTTTAGGAATCACAATGTCACTTATGTCGTTTGTTCCTGTTTCATATTTCATTGTTCAAGCCTGGTTTATATTAGTGGTTTCAGTCGTCATTATGTACCTTATATTTCAAATTTTCACTATTTTGCTATTTTATGTATTGTGGATTTATTTTATTTCAACTGTCTTTCTCACAGCATTACGTCGAATTTTCAGATAGTCTTGAAAAGTAGTGATGGAATATGCCCTAATTGGTAGATAAATTGCTAATTTCTTATATTTAGCCACCACACTGGTTTTGTCTGGAGGAGTTGAAGCGTATAATTGCAGTAGAAGGCGAAACAGCTGGTCTTTCTCGGCTACCACCGTATATTTTCGAAATTTCAAGCATTTTAGTACGCGCTGCAAAAGAAGATATTACGAATGGAGACCAGGTGACTACCAATGCTACCGCATTAATTTTTTGCCGTTACCTCAAAATAAGTATAGATGATCGCAGTTAGGTAAATGGTACCAAATCGCTGGTTTAGTTCTCAGCAATTTTCTGCATCATAGTGTGTACTTCTTTCCACAGATAAAAGTGTTGATGCAAGACTTATGGGATAAACGGGAGGCTAAATTGCGAACTTCATCTTTCAAACTCCTTTCTCAGGTACGACTTTATTATCAGTAGTTTTCGAAATAACACTAGTTTTTGCAGCATGCGCATGCGCATGTACGACTGGATTCTGTACAACCACTAGAAGTTGCTTCTATTCGTCCTAATCTTTCTGCCTGTAGAGAAATCGCCAGGCTCGTCCGTAATGCACACAGTGTACAACCTGACTGATACCTTCTTTCTGGATAATGACAGAAGTGTAGTTTCAAGTGCAACAAAATAAATCCGAGTTATAGTTACTTATATTCAGCTTAACTTTCAATAGTATACCATTCAGCACAATCCTTGTGTTTCGGTTGAGTGCTTCATGGGAAATGCTGTCCAGTATTTTACACTAGGTTCTGTGTCACTGAGCTATCGAATTTTTTGAAATGAATTGTTGTGGTATTTTTAACATGTCAATTTTAAAATTTTTGGAGTGTACTATTGATTTCTTTCATCTGCAAAACATAATAATATTATTATCTTTGGTTTCTAAGTATTTAATATACCAGTTACACTACTCTTTTCCAAAATTAAGTCATATCGTTGCATCATGCATTACAATGATCTACGTCTGAAGTTATTTGGATGAAGAATGAGGCTAGCACTCCTTCAACATCATGGTATTACCACCAGGAACAATAGTTTTTTAACCACATGTGTCATAATTTTAGTAATGTTCCACCAAGAACTAAACATATAGATACTTACGCTTAGAAATGCCCTCAATTATTAGTCGGTGAATATCAAATAGTACAACCGATAGCGCTACTAAGAACTTTGAAAGAAGATCGAAATTTTTTCTTCTAAATGTAGGTGAGGTGAAGATATGTTAAGCACTTCTGGATCTAACTGAGCTCTACGTGGTTGGTTAGCAATAAAACGTCAAAGTTAGTTAACACAAATAGTTATAACAACCAATGGTGACTCAAGGAAATCATTTATGCATTCATGAATTTACAACATACGTCCGAATCGGTATAAAGCAAATCGTCTAGTAGTAAGCAGATCATAAAAACAAAATGAGACGAACAATTAGCTCGTGCTGATCAACTCAACGTCGAAGATGAGTGTCGAATTAGGAGGGATAGCTCCAGGAACTCCACCGGACCCGTATCCCAAATCCGGTGAAATTGTTAGTTTAGCTCTCTGTCCAACAGACATCTATAAAGAAGAGCAGCAAAATAAACGCATAACTTCTTGATCCAGAAACTAAACTTTGCCCTATTCCAAATTTAATTACGGCGTGATATACTTCCAAAGAAAACAGCGTCTACATTCCCATAAATATTGAAAATGTTGAAAACCTCTGCGTACAACAACACTAGATAGAAGTATATAATTACAGAAACCTCGTGTTACCATGACTAGAACAACATGGTATTTTGATCTAGTAGACATCGTCACAATATCTACACTACGAGAAATAAATGCGTACTCTCCGAAAACCAAGGAAGAGGAAAGAAACAGACCTGTGCTACGCCTTGGTCCCATCCCTTGATAACCTCTCCCTTCCCAATCTTGAACTTAAACGGAGATCCACGATCGCGTGAACTGTCCACCTAAGAAATATGTGCTTGTGAATAAGTTAAGCGTAGATGAGTATAATTGGATCATTCGAAACCTTTTTCCCGTCTTGTAAAGTAAGAACGTAATGACAGGTTACAGTTTGTCCAGTTTTCGGGAACGTTTTACCTAAAGTTATAACTTGAAGTTTACGCAAACAATGGCATAAAACTAGAAAATAAACATGTTCAAAAATTAGTTAAAAAAAACAGACCATCTCCACTTTTGATAACTTCAATGTCAACGCCCATTACTTCTGCAATAGTGGTATGTGGTGCCAAATGTCGTGGAACAGACACGTATCTCTAAAGAACGAAAACTAAAATAAAGATCTAAAAATACATAGGTATGTATGAAATAAACTTTTCATCAGACCAGTTAGCATACACATATTTTATATAAAGAAGCACAAACCCATGGCTAAAATGTATATAAAGGCAGTAATCAACAACAATCAACAATAATTTGTTTACGAATACTGTAGTCTGCCATATTGGACGAGATGCTGTTCAACACTATTGCGACCTTTAGGAATCATTTCAACCACTTCCTTTATAATATAAGAGTCATTGTTTCGTGTTTCACAAGAATATAGTTGCAATTAGGCGAGATTTGTTATTTTTTGTTATGTCCAGCATGTCTGTGGCAGTTATTATGCATAGGCAACTCTTTACATGATCTTTTGACACTACGAAAAAGATTGTAAAGTATGACGCAAAAGTTTCGTTTTTTCTAGTATTCTGCAACGTATATTTCTTTTCGGTTGATTTGCTTCTGAGCTTTCTCTTTTACATAAAACCGTTAGGATTTGTAATTTGGGCGACGCAGTGATATGCAGATTCGAATCTCTCTCCAGACAAACCGGATCATCATATCGCCATAGTTTGTGAATTTAAATAGAGGGATCTAAAAAACAAGCAACAATGCTTTGACTAAGATTCATCATCCAAATTCGATATGCAGACCGCTCGATTTCAATCACAGCTATACTGTGAAGAAGGCGCATGTGTGGCATTCAGCAATTATGGTTGTTATCAGTACTTATTATTACTTGTTATTATTATTATTATCCAGACCGATTGTCATTTAACTTGCGTATCATTCATAAAGTAAAATTGAAGCTCTTGGAATGACGTCGCGCAAGTTCAGCAACGCTGATAGAATATTCGCAATATCTGTGGTTTCTATGTTTGAGAAATTGCTAAATGGTTAGTTGAAAAATGGATAAATTATGGAAGATTATCAATAGGTCGTTACAGTTTCTACACTACGAAGCGGACTAATATTTCTGTTAACATAGACGGTTCATTGAAGTTGACTAGGTTTTTTAAAATGCAGTTAAATTACAATACATTCTTCCTACAATCGTAGCGACCCTTTCCACTTTAACGATACAAAACGATTTCTTTAGGAATATCAGCCGTAGTTCTACTAGTTTTGTATTGTATTTTATTTTTATAGTGTATTTTGAAAACTTGTTCAGAATTCCTAAGAGTTCAGCGGTTAGCGGTTAAATTTACTTCAATAATTGATTGATATAGTTTTGTAAGTAAATTGTCCTCCATATAGAATGCGCGCGTAGCGTAGTAGTGAAAACTGCTACAGTGATACACATACTTGAATCAGTACACGATAGTTCGCTGACGTCCCTAAGACTATCTAGCTCACCATTTTTCTGTACGTTGAATGAATTAGTACTGGAGAAATCTGAGTAGGATACACAGCACTAACTTGGTCAAGAGTGATCAACTGAGTTCACACTATAGACCACTCTTGCATTCAAACACCTACACGATATTATGAATGCATAGGCGCATCCTGCAACAGGGATTGATTAACGCCAAAACCTATACTATTCAATTCATTAACGTTTGAAGATACAACTATAACACTTTGTTAGTAGAGTAATAAAATACTTCCACTTTTCTATTATTATACTTATTAGAAACCAGTATTGGTAACATTTCATGTAGAAGAAGTCATTACAACTTATGAGAATTTGTATGGCTTGGCAATGATATGTAGTGGAAGCGGTCGAAGATATCCGTGACTGACACAGCCGACAATATTTCCATTGAATGAACAGTGTTGCATGATTTTTCTAGTTCATTCTGCTTACTTCCACCTTATTCTCTCTAGAACCCCCTTTTTCCCATTTAATATAAAGCGGATGTTCTTTGTAGCAATAAATATTCCGCATATTCAAATAAAATCAAATTTTAGAGAGATCTAAATTTGATGCTAAAACTATTTCTGCTACGATGTCCACCTGGCGCCGTACCATGGCTCAGGGCGAGCGTATTGCCCCGACCATTATCGGCTGTTCCACCTCGTACTTGGTTTCAGTAGCTATTACGATGATCCTCGCAACTTTTCCTGCCCATAGTATCGTTAAAGACCTCTTTCAGGCGCACCGAACAACCATTGCACTGTGGCGGTCGTTTCTCTAGGTATAGTTCCTGTTTGTGTGAATTTTTCTTATTGTTATAAGTAAAAGTTCAATCACACAAGTTTGAGGCTATTGCAGTCAGTAAACACGTTTCCCATTGGTCAATTCACACATATGTTTATATCAATGCAAAAAAACTGCACAGTTTCGTTACAGAACACTAAAGTAGTTTCTCTTAATTTGTCGCGTTCGTCGGATCGAATGCCGTGCTTCTAGCATCTGTTCACGACATCAACTACTATACGCACACCTCGTCAACAACAAGAGTACTCACCCAAGTTAGGATGACGAAAACTCCCATCCCTTCATAATTCTTTTCTCCTATGCTTACATTTTAAAGTGAAAAACAGCTATGACTACTTATGCAGCAGAACTTGCGACTGTAAATCTTCACTATTGCATAATGATGGCAAAAATTAAGCGTAATTTGTAGCATTAGTACAGTGAGAATCCGGATATTAATCGATAATGTACATCGATAATTGGATAACAATCACTAATACAACCAATTGTGAACTTCTTCTTCTCCTTCTGTATTGATAAATATCGTCTTCTGTGCATTGATGAACACTATTTCAATTTTAATATTGTTTATTCTCAGTTGCGAATAGAGAAATTCTTTATTTATAACAATTTTATTATATTTGCATGGTTATTTTACTTAGTGAAAAACAAACGAAAAAGTCATGTAAATTGTTTGAACACAAGAGAAGAGTTAATAATCTAGAAGCTTGAAGCCGAATGCGATCGACTCAATCCAGCACTTCGAGCCAGTGATCTTTCATGATAGCGTACAGCATATTCAATACCGAATAAGATGCTAGACATAACTGCGAACGTACCTGAAAACAGACAAGAAAAGAACTAGAAGACGTAGAAATACAACTGGACGAACCCATTCATGAATAAACATTGAGCATGATATTTTTAGACGTAATATGAATATTCAAAATTTTAGAGTTTTTTGACTGCTTCATTTTTACATATGAATCAAAACACAAAAGCTAAAAGCTTGCATACTTTTTGACAGCTGGTATTCATCTAGTATTATTGAAATATGCATAAATTATGAAGGAATTAAGAATTGGGACAGATTAGGTGTTATTTTAGCATTTTCAAAAAACAACAAAAAACGACAAAGTGGTTCGACGATTCAAAATCTCAAAAATTTCGAAAAAGCGTTAAGAACAAACCAAGGATCGCTGGAAAGGCTTTCACCCAGCTGAGGAAGATTTGATGTCGTTCTACTTTATGATATGCGTGCGGATAGCTCATCCTCCTTGAGAAAAAGAACATTTGTTTTTTAAGTATACTTTCATGAAGGCTTGAATCATGATAATTACGCTTTTTATATTACGAATAAACTATTCAATACTGGTCAGATTGCAATCAAACTTGGTTTATCTTTATGAGATTGGCACAGGGGTGGAGGTGCGACAGTGACACAGCTGCCCGAATCAGTTCGCGCCCGCTCTCAGCCCTACCAATCCCGACATTCCTCCGGGGTCAATAAATTGTTACCAGAGAAATCTAGGTAAGATAACTAGCATTGACTTGGTGAAGAGTGGTTAACTCTAGTCACTGCATAGACCAGGCGCGCATTCAACCACCTTGATGATATGCCGTTGAACACAAATGCGTTGGTGAATTCAGCCACAAGGGATGGATCAACGCCAGAGATTATTTTATTTTATCTTAATAACAATAATAATAATAATAATAATAGTATGAGCATTTCTAGTGATACGAAGGTCGGTCGATCTAAATGATGCTTGTGCGAAAAGAGTGCCAGCACTGAACCTCCTAATAGGAAGAATGGGTATTTTTTTGATACTAGTCCGATTCCATCGATTATCACCGAGAATTCTGATGGCTGAGGTGATATAAGTCGTTTGGTAATATTACATGTGGAATTAAAGGGACAAAATAACAAGATTTTGTGAGATCATCAGTAAAAAAGTTGAGACTTAGACATGCCAAAATTCAGGTAAATAAGGATTAGCTGTTACAAGTTCTATCAGAAAGAAATTAATATGAACCTGTGGTATCTGAGATTATTCAACCATACACGTGACGATATCTTTGCGAGATTGAATTCAGCTGTAGGTAACGTATTCGCTGTCCACTTGAAAACTAATTTCATACGAACGACAATAGAAGAAGAAAAAATCTATAGAAAAAGAACTTACATTCATATAAGAATATTCAGTGTAGATCATGTAGTTTCCAATATCCACTGAGCAAAACGGATTCGTATATGTTTTAAAGTAATTCGATTTGTAAACATAACCGTCGTATGATGGAATTCGTCTAAAAGAAAAACACACCTCTCGAAAGAGAAGTGGCTCTGTCTGGAAGGAATAAGAAGGCGCAGTGGTAGAAGTGCCACAGTGACAGGCATGTCCAAATTATTTTCATGGTTGCCTTTGGATCTACCAAGGCCATCATGCCTTCGAGGTCGATAAGTGGTCACCAGAGAAATCCGAGAGCGATTAGCACAAAGAGTGGTTAATTCAAGTGACGAGGCATCTCCACGTGACATCAGGCTCGGTAACTTAATATTACAAGGAGAGAATAAGCTGCGCTGCCTTAATAGGGATTGGTAACTTCGAGTTATGGCATTGACTAGGCACTTCACCCATTCGACCGCATGGCGACATTGCATAAATGGTTGAGAACGAGTCTAGTATGTACAATAGTTTGCAGTGATCATTTCCTATCAAGGCAGCGCTGTTCATTCTCTCATACTATTTCATTGTTAAGCCATTGAATTGAAAGTCACACGAAACTTCTATTTTCTCTACGATGGACTACAACAGCAGAAGTGAACGACGGCACATCTCACGACAAAGTTACCCGTATCGTCAGTAGTAACATATATTTCAAAATTAGAAAAATTTTGTAGAAATTGCAAAGTCACTAATTACTATAGTTGTATAGCATAGTTGCACTACAGTTGTTTCCTCATAGATTAAAATTCCTTGTTAAAAATTCCCACTTCCTAGATTTATCTAAGGTGATTTGTCTAAGGGAAGAAGGAGCATTTCTATTTCAGAAAGACTATGGATCGAAATACGATAGCTACTTCTAGAACTAATCGCAAATACTCTGATGCTTCTAAAAGATAGAAGAGAGGTGAACATACGAACAGGAACCATTATTAATCGACTGTAAAATAAACAAGACATGCTTTGGCGTTGACCAACCTCTGTTGCTGGATGTTTCTACGCAACGTGATATTGCGACAGTGGTTGAGGATGCGAGGATGGGCAATATATTAGCTTAAGTTGATTATTCTTTACCAAGTCAGTGCCAGTTATCTTAGCCAGATTCCTTTGGCACCAACTTGACAACTCCTGAGGGATGACGGAATGAGTAGGCCTAGTGGCAGCAACGAACTAATTCGGGTCTGTGTCACTGTGGCACCTCCACCACTTCACCACTGCGCCTCCATTTCATCGGTTATCAATCGACAATGTATTATTATATAATTGACATTCATTGACAATGACGAAAAGAAGATGAATGACTTGAATAGAAAAAAAACAAAGTTATTTAAATAGATGAAAAAATTTCGAAAATTCATTACCTAGCACCGGTGATAGAATTCAATACTAGTGACACCATTGGGACTCCGAACGTTATATACGAACGATTTTTTGGTAAGCCATCTTCGTAAATTTGACGTACAAATATAAACCCATCTCTGAAGAATGTAAAAAGTTAATTTAATATGAATTTATGACAACAGATTATTCATATTATGTTGATTCATTACAAATTTTCCTCAATTACATATAACAACTACGATCAGAGTGTAAAGCGTGGCGCAATGGTAAGAGATGCAGTTGTGTTATGAGAATCCAATCACTAGTTCGATTTTACCGCTCAACATCCATAAACTTTCTACTCTTCCGAAATATTGTCGGATCTATACCGATATTATTATACATCAAATGGATATTGAAACTCATATCCGGATTGCAATGAGTCTCAACGCATTCGCAAAATATAAATCAGGCGTATTGAATACGTCTTCATAATCGCTACGAAATACTTTCATAGAAAGATGTGAGAATTTTTCTTTAGTTTCTTAGAAGCTTCAAAATTATGTACTTCACTTTTGTATAACATAAAAGAACAAAGCTCTAAAGGAACGTTTGAAAAATTTCAAAAAATAATTGAAATAAAATAACTAAACATAATTATCAGTACGAAAAATTTACATGTCTACAGCTGAGTTGAAAATAAATGAGGTATGTGAGGTATTGGTGTGTAGGTGAGGTCAATGTTTTGCACCTCACCTTAAACCTGTCGAACATATTTAAAAAATCTACCTAGAAGAAATGTAAAAATTAGTGCATTAATTGTATTTTCCATGGAAAATATTTTGGAGTCACTCAAATGCACTCTATTTATTCTAAAATCCTAACGTAGATCAAAATACCTTATAATATTATTAGTTTTTAAGAGCTTTGATAAGTTAAATGATATTGTTCTTCTTACATTCCTAGTGATACCCATAGTGGCTTAAACATGTGAACTTCATCTTGAACGGTTTATTTGGGAATGATAGCGATTTTATATTTTTTTTTGTTTATTGATATTCTAAGATACTGAACATGATTCTCTCCACAGCAAATAGTCATTCCAAGAAGATCTGTAACTTCCTCAAAGCGCTTCACGAAAAGCCGAGCCTTATAGTTTCATTTTTACAGCTACGATATCTTAACGAGAGCACCATAGGAGGCACTTTATTTTCTTTCAGTTTTATGTTTTGTTTTTTTTCCATTCTATCATGCTCGCTTTGGTATGACTGTGCTTGATTATGTTGTAGAAAATTTTTGGTCCTCATTCGACTTATTCACGACTTATTTGATGTTGCTTTTTCTCAACGTTCGATAAAATATCGATTTTCTCTGTGCAGTTCATCTACTGAATTATTGCCAATATTAACATTATGAAAAACGTGATGTATAATAAAAATGATTGTAGATTTAATGACTAAATTCTTAACATACGTTAGAGTATTTCCTCGCTTAAATTCATGCGCTGGGATGATCCACGATCCATAAATTGGTGCATGAATGACAGGATCAACAATCAGTACTGAAATGTACGACATCTGGCAGGTGATGAACATCTTCAACATCTTATAACTTACCGTTTTTTGTAATAAATGGAACCAAATTATAGTTTGAATCTATGTGAATCTTCAGTTCAAGGATGCTAAAAATACGAATTCATCCAAAGGTCATCAATAAGGCGAATCAAGCTCTTGTCTTATAATAATTGAAGATATTTTGATGTTTTTCTATTGAAATATTTATAAATCCAGTAGATCATAAGAATGACTGACACGGTATTTGATGACGTGTAACCCAAGACGTAAATTCGATAATTCAAATTTTGAAGCATTTGAAAAACGAAACCTTAAAAGGAAATGTTTTCGTTAAACAATCTGCAAATGATTACACCGTTGTCGTTTTTTGATTCCTCATATCGACTCCTCAACAAATCAATAATAAACAGAAAAATATTCGAAACTGTTCGCGTCCATGATTGATAACGCTCTACCAATCAATACCTATGTATTGCAATGATTTTCCAGATTTGTATGATTTTTCACGACATAAGAATGAAATGTACGGTAAATGGCTGATTGGTTCCTGATTATCAACGGAAAAATCGCCCTATCATTTTCTCTGATTCCATCAAGCATACCTCAAAGCACCTCATTAAATGACATTCTGATCCATATGATTCAAAGTTATCTTATCAATAAAGTGATGACAAGTCGATTTATCACAAAAAGCTTAGTGAATATTTTAATTGAATTTTGACATGATAAAATCGTTACACATATCGTCGATATCATCTTGAGTCTCATTTTCATTGTCGTCGTGTTGTGATGCCCTCTGGTGTTTAGGTGATGACTGTTAAATTATGAAACGCATTTCTAATCGTTTCAATGGGATGCCTTATGTCAGAAGCTTTTGCTACACTTCAAAGCTTGATTGAGTGCTATGTAAATAAAAAACGCTATTCTCATAAGGGAAAATTTGTTATCGCTAAAAAAAACCGATAAAATACAACCAATAAGTGATAATTTAACAAACCCACAACAACCTGTCTATTTGAATTCACAATCGAGGATTTAAAAGCTTATTCAGATAACCAAATCTACGTTAACCACATGCCTACAATTGAACCTCTCTAACTCATAGCCTCTCAAATTGAAGTTTTCAAGTGCATATTCTTGCATGAGTTCAGTATATTTGAAAATTACGTCAATCTGAGTATCTATAACTGATGTATTGTAGATGAGATTATCTTCTATTTTCTACGTGATATCGTGGAAGTGGAAGTGACCAACCGGGTAGGATAAAAAGCTTGGTTTGAGCACGTGCGCGAATCTCAACGGTATGCTTAACACTGCTAAGTCTCGTGTACTCCTCTAGGTATCCCGTTATTCATTGCCAAGATCAAACTGCTCATTCATAAATATCAATTGAGCTCTGTTTATTTATGAAAAATGTGAAAAAAATTGTAAAAAACAGCTATCGTGTGCACGGAGCACGTGTTTGACACTATGACTTATCATTCAGCTCTTACAATATCAAAAAATATTCGCCTTAAATTATTCATCTTTAGATCTGCATCGTGTGATTGTTACCTCACCTACAGGAAATTGATTGGATAAGAATTGCATATGTCTTAGATAAGGATCGAATCGCATCCAGATGACCGACGACTGATTAGACGAACTAAGATATTTCTTCCTATAATAACAACTGTTCATCGTCTTACTCAGTTTCAATTTTAAAACATAAAGAAATGATTCCAAATAGTTGAACAAACTCTCCGGTCTCTTTAATTTTGGTATTCATTCTGAAATGCTATACGTTTTTCTATCGAAGAAACTCACTTTGCTATGCTTTGAACTAGAATTTTTCTACCGTGTCGTTTAGCCACAATGAGTAAAAGAAACCGTAATCCTTCCTATAATTCTATTTGAAATGAGAATATACTGTAAAGCAAAACATTGCGAATACAGGAATGATTCATTGATTGAAGAACGTAATTAGAGTGAAGAAGTATCATACTCGTTGGAAATTTACGCCGTAGAATTCGTTTTGCATAGAAATTTATCCGAAGTTTATCGATCAGATGAAACTATGATATTATTCTCTTCAGCGGTGATCTACTCCAACTGCATCATAATCGATATAGACCAATAACTTCCGATTCCTTCTGGTTACATGAGTTTCTAACACATAGCTGTTTTCTATGAATAATGAATACCTAATAATTCGTTAATATTGTAAGTCCCCATCTATACAGCTGTAAATACTTGTCAGTACATAGTAGTATATAGTAGTATACATAGTAGTACATAGTACAACGTTATGATTGTAGTTCGTTTAGAATCGTAGTATTCTATCAAATCCGGTTTGAAGATTTTAAGTATCACGTTAGAATCAATTATTAGATCTTATCTATTATCATTTCAAGTGATTCATCGCTGTTCCAACAATTATTTCCTCATTCGCTCGATGATGCGTCGAGTTGCTTTTCACAAAAAAATCAGCCTGAGATGAAAAATAAGAATTTCTATTCTGAACGAACCGTTCTGATGATGAAAGGCTTGAAATTTCTGCAGCCATCTTTAGTTTTACTTCTGAGTTGCATATCAATCGATGGTACGGTGACCAATTCATGTAACCATCCGTAATAAACGAAGCAATGCGGTGTTACACCGATCACTAAAACAAAACAATACAATACTCATTTGATTCTGATGACAAGCATGAATCATCTGAATATCAACAGATCATTTTCTTCATAAGCCAGTATAGCAAACATGTTCTGTATTCAATGTCACATTTATACTCTTTCATTTATTGCATTTTCCTAAACATTTATTATATCACTGATCGAACACTTTCATTGGTTAAATATCTCTTCAGAATAAAAGTATATCTTATATATAATATAGGATCAACTCTGACGATTATCACTTGCTCTCGTAACTCATAATCGACCACATGAATTGCTCACTAAAAATGGTGATTTGATGTTTCTGAGTCCGAACAGGAACCTACATACCACGGCGGTACGGTTGATCAATCCTCGTCGGATTCCCACCCTAATCGTCTCAATTAGAAATCATAGAGATGACTAAATGTGATTCTCTTCTATACAACAAAATTAATTATTCAGAGTAATAGCTTATACAACTCATCTTAATCACGTTAATATTGCTTATCTTCAAAGATATCTCTAGACTATATCAATCCTAGAAAGATGGCGAGATGGTCATATTGAGTGCGGCCACGTTCCAATGCTTGCTAATTCGAGCCTCACCTCATAGGCTGTAGAGAATACTCTGTCGAGTAATCTCTACTTTATCACCCAAATTACATGCAAAGCAAAAACATATTACTTATTATATTAATTTGTGGTTTCTGAGTCATCGTATCGAAAGTTAGAAATGGTGGAGGCAAGTGAAAGTGCAAATGTCCTGATCTATAAAAGGTCATAATTTCGATATATTTCTGGAAATGAACTTAACTGACGAAGAGAAAAAGGACATCATTTCTTCATACCGAAGTCTCCGCCCTCTCCCTATATAAGCAGTTACGGTAAACATATCCTCCATACTCTCACTCATGACTTAACCCAATCTTCTTCCACCTTTACCATTAAACACGTCGTTGTAATATCATTTTTTTACAAATCTCGAACAATCGTATTTGTTATTTCTATT
>KN716220.1:151065-180112 GCA_000816705.1 Dictyocaulus viviparus | reverse complement strand
TGTCTCCTTATACAATAGCCAGATTCATTCACCTCCATGTAAAAAGAGTGGGAATGGTACGATATAGAAGTGAAAATCGACGGTCAGCAACTTTATATTTTTGCTTCGTCGATGATGTCGTACCCATTACACCAAACATCGAGCAAGCGAAAAAGTTATAGCCGACTTCGATAATGCTTGTGGAGAAATTAGCCTCAAGTTGAATCTGAAGAAGACGATGTTTATGAAGAACGAATACGTTACTGATGCCCCATTTACGCTCAACGGAAAGAATATCTCCGAGTGTTTAAGCTATGTGCACCTAGGTGGTGAGATCACAAAGGCCCTAGGAAAGTATTATGATGCTCAACAGATTTCTAGAGCGGAAAGAACTCATTGGACTAGTGTTGGGTGCAAATGCTAGTTTTACTAGTGTCAAGGATCAACAGGTATCCAGGTTATCCACATAAATCTACATTTTCCACACAACTTTCAGTTTGCTGTCTGCTGAACAATTTCATAACGTGATTTGACAATACAATATTCAAAGAGATTGTTGTTCGTAGATCGAAAAATTTTTCTTGCCCTGACTTCAGCTCTGCTTTATGTTTTCAGTTAATATAGTTTCGTTCATAAAAAATGTGTTTCATATGACTTAGAGAAAGGTCTTGTCAACTGTACTGTCATCGAATTCAGGCTAATATACTTCAGTGGCAAAAAATGTCAAATTGAAGTTGAAGCTGAAAACATGTACGACATACAAAATATCTTAAGCAATTACAAATGCCAATATGTAAGTCGAAGAATGGTATAATACGTAGCAAATATCAGTGAACTTTACTAGAAAAGAACTGGTCTGGAAGATGTCTGAACCTTTCAATAAATTGAATGTTCTGAATTATAACGGTGATTCAGAATAGATCATAAATAAGTAATGACTAAGAATACGTTGCTTTTAGCAGTTTAATGCACACCTCATAACTCGAGGTAGAATTTGTCATGTAATCAGGATCAATGAATGTGTGGGGAGGTTGTTCCAAGTTGAAATCTGCAAATTGTAGCCAAACAATACCGACGGTACATCGTAGTAATATAGTTTCCTCTTTGTATTCTTATAAATGTTTTAAGGAAAAAGGGTTCTAAAGGCAATGTCTGTAGGAACTACTTCTACACACGTCAATGACTTTGTGCCGTTATTTGAGATGACCAGTCCTCCTCTGAGTCATTACTGCCTACCCTTCCAGATTATTCTGATACCATTCCACAGAGCCATAAAGGTATCAATAAATACGTTACGTTGAAAAATATGACTCTCTATTGTGGGGTAAGACATCGGTTCATAAGGATGTGATTATTCAATCAGATGACAATTATTTATCAGATACAACTGGTGAGAATGATATATGAAGATAAAAGGAATACGTCATGAATCATTGAAATTGTATGAGTCTTGTGATATAATGAAATAACAACAACAACTTAAATAGCAAAGGTGAAAGGATATCGGCTTGGAGGTAATGAGTAAAGAGTATCGATGAGATGTTTACTGTAGCTGCTTATATAGCGAGGGGCGGAGACTAGAGACCTGTAAACAATGTATGTCAGTACCACAGGATAAGCAGGACGTTAAAACAACTATGACCTTTTATGAATTAGGACATGACTATTGAGAGAAAAGCCAACAATATAATTACACGATTTGTATCTACTTTTTATATAATTCGAATGATAAGGTAGAGATTACTCGAGAGAGTATTCTCTACAAACTCTAGCTTAACATAGAAGATAGCAAAGCGAGCTCAGATCACCTTCCATAACAACGCTATTAACCAACGAGCTGATATCCTAGAAGAATTTGATTATTCTTGTATTTTGATTTCAACATCATTACTTCTCCAGGAATATTCTTGACATTGGCAGACAGTGTAGACTTTTGCGTGGCTTTGAGCCAAATTTGTAGGTCCTTCTAGCAGTTCAGTTTGATTGCCTTAAGTAATGAAGATATGACAGCGGAGAGCTTGATGAATTCTACATCTATGCGAATGTCAGGATGTGTCGGAGAAGTCCAGTTAATTATTGAATGATAGTAATCAGCTGTCGCAAGAAGTCATACTACTCTCAACACATCTCATTCATTTAACCGTTGTCATTCATGCAGTGGACTCAAAATTGAGTAAAATTAAACGATAAATATGCTAATAGTACTATGAATTTACCATATTCATTGGTTCAAATTTCATTTATCTTTGAAAAAAACGTTTTGGTATTACTTCATAGTATACATGAATTATTTTACGTGATAACCTCACTGATATCATTTGAGGTCAAGCGTTCTTATTATCACATAATTTTTTCGTCGTTCACGTTATCAGTTATGTGATAACATCATATCGAAATTTTTGTTAATTAATAATTATTCTTAATTATATTCTCAGATAATACACTAAGCTTTCATGAAAATTTGCATCAAATATTCAGCTTCTATAATCAATATTAGCTAATTTACAACAAATATTGATTGATTTGTGTGAAAATTTACTTAATCCCGTTGAAAATAACGTCTAATAGAAAAAATATAAACTAATTTTTTCAATAGTCAAAATAATAATTGTCATTTTTAGAAACAAACAAATAACAGCAGTTTTAATCACATGCATAGTACAAGAACGAATAGCTCAATAACACGTGAACAGATGTTATTTTGAAATTTTTATTAAGTAAATAAAACGAGAACAAACATGTTTAGAAGGCCGGCGTACAGTTGTCATTAAGAAAAAGTACAAATGCTATCTGATAAGAAAATCAATATAATGATCGATAAGATAGCACTGAAGAAAGAGATGCATTAGAACGGTCATTTTATCATCAAATCATTTATCATCGAACATCATCAATTCCACTTACCACTATATGAGAACCAAAACATGATAACGACATGATTGGTTCACTCATACTTACTCATCACTCGTTAACAGTGAGTTAGTGGAAAAGGAAGTAACACCAAATATATGCAGTAGAGTTACACAATGTATTTAATGTATCATTTTAAAATGTTTGAAGGCAACAGTGACGTTCTTATTCGTTGCGTGCTTTGTAACAAAAAATGAACAAAGCTTTGAACGTTGGAAGGACTTCTACTCAAGTATGCGAGGCGATCTTCTGTATAACGTTGTGATGAAAATGTTAGAGGATTTCAAGACATCGCAAATTCACCACAATGCTCCAGAATTGAGAGCACACTACTTCATCGAACCCAATGAAATCAATATGTAAAGTTTGAAAAAATGACAAAAAATTCGAAAGTAGATATCAATACTTGAGCATTAACTTATGAAGTACTTCGAAATTCTCTAATGCTTGACTATCATAGGTGAAAGCGTCATCGTTTTGTTGTTATACGAAATTGACGAATGACGACATCATAAATTTACATAAATGTGCTTCTCCAAAAATTCACACCTCACTCTTAAGTATTTACATTTGCATATTCCATTTAGTCGTTTCCAAGGCACACGCTTTCCATCATTTCTTCATATTTGTGATTTCAGCAAAATCTATCCCACATCCAGCTATGAGTAGAACGTCTTTGATGTGCGTCGCTTCACACGATGACCTCCAAGATATTGTTTGCATCCTCCTTCGCACCAATTTACAGGACTTCACGTTCATCTGTCGTCAACTAGCCTCATTAGTGTAATTATTTCTATGTGGTATCTCACTACATCACGTAGGCGAAATATCCTGAATATCGTGTCTTACGGTTTTATTAAGAAATGAAGTGTCCAAGAGCTTCATAAACTATACGATATTTAAAACTACTGTCAACATACGCCTCGACATCGTAATACAGCTCTGAAAAAATTATGGAATGAAAAATCAATCGAAATATGCTGAGGACTTTAATCTGTTTTATGACGTCATTTTTTTTAAGAAGCTTGAATGCCGCACATGCACTCAATAAGCGGCAGATTTGTTTGCTTCGACTAGATAGTTATCCATCCTGAATTCAGTTTCATTGAAATTCTTTAAGCCAGATAAATTCCTTGACTGATTAGACTTCAATCCGCTTTCAAAAGGTGGCAATGAACACCATTAACGATGTTCTGTTGTTTTGTGGAAAAAAACTTTGCAGGAAGGATGTGATAAGAGTGAGTTATGTGTTCGTAGTAAAATTTCAATATCATTGGTGTAATTTTCTTATGTAAAACGATTCTAGTACTCGATCGATAAGCACAAACAGCACAATTTCTTTTGTTGTATGCTTTTTCAAATAAAACACAGCGGTAGGATCAAAGAGCGTTTGGCCTTTCCTCATTGCCCTAAAGATTGGTTCTCATTCAGAGTTTTTATGAACACTAAAATGATTATCTTGTAAAATTTGTGAAGTGTTTGGATTACGAGAACAAAGGCTGGCATCACTTATTTCACCCATACAAGAAAACTTCTTTTTGTCCGCTTTCCATGTTTTTTTTTCTTCTAACGCAAATTGGAATACCAAAAGATGTGGCTTTTTATCGTATATGGTTTGCAGTTACACATTGGAATCCTTCAGTGACTTCTTAGAATTCAAACCAGTTCGAGTCTTTGAGTCTTCTGAATTTCAACCAGTCCTCTGTAGCCTATCATTTATAATCAACTGCGTAAAATATATTGCAATTGGATCCAACCAACATCTTCGATATATCCAAACTTTTCCACGATTGTCGCGGAAATGTTCCATTGAATTATTTCTAATTAGGAAGATGAGGTATATTTGCCATAGTCTCTGAGCCCAAATTCGAGCAATTCATTAATTTCCTTTTAGATTTGCCTCAGTAATCCGACCACGTGAAGAAAAGTTCTCATTGAAAACGTTTCTACCGTATCAGATCTTTCTTGTGATAATCAAGTTTATTTCCTTGTTGCCGATTGAAACGCTAATTGAAAGTGATTTATGAAAATACAAGGTTTCGTAACATAGACTCGTTGCAGATTGATGATTAAAATCAATACAGAAAATTGGTATTACTAATATTTTAATGAGCCGTATTTTGGTGCAAGAATATGATCGACACCAACGGCGTGAGTCATGATGAATGAGTTTCCATAAAGGACGGATATTGCCAACTGTAATGCGTTCTTCCAATTCATTCTGGTCCTGGTCCGAATTTTACCGAATCCTGAATTTTCTTTTCTTGATGACTGCTAATTAAAAATCACTCTTTGAATACGGTTTCTCCGTAAAACTCAGATTATATGGTAATTGTATAAGTTTTGCTCGAAAATTTCATTTCCAGCGTTTTTCAGAAATATGTAATCATGTGATCCACGTAAATTTTTGAAACAGAACATAATAAGGTGTATTTTTCACTATGATAAATGAATCGAACAAAGAACAAAATCTCGAATTTCACTTTTCCTTTGTTCACAAAGCTACACTCGGAAACCTTTTATATTCTTAAATAATATCAATTGGACTCATTACTAATACATTCAGAATCTATCATTATATATATACTTGCTTGTATATAGTACTTGAGCTCAAACGCATTAGATTGTATGACATTGCACTTTAACAAAATGCACTCAAAAGGGTCGACGTGAGTGATAAGATAATGCCTACATCACTCCACCACATACGCTTCTCTGGAATTGGGACTCATTCGACGTTTCTCCTCACCAGTTCACCAACATGTTTGTTTGTAATACATGTAATATAAATTGACACGTTGATGTAAAACACATTCAGATCACTCGAAATTCTAATCCAGATTTTCACATACATCCGAGTGGATATGAACATATTTCCGTCTAGCTATATTATTTTCTAATTAACTATTACTTAAGCTTTCCAGTGCTAAATCGAATTACTAATTCGAATTTGTCAAATATTATCTTTATTAGAGATTGACTATAAACATATTGGAGTGTTGAAGGAACGACTCGTAGTGATTGCACGTGTATCTGTCTGATCAGACAGCATATTTCGAATCAGATATACTTCAACACTGAATATTTAAACGTAGAATAAATGGTCATAAACTGTATCCTATCGTCCACTGTTTTCTATCATCTGGTCTTGTTTATCAAGCAGTAAACCAAATTAATCAACAAATTAGAATCCCTTTCAGTGAGTAATTTGTCATTCGGATATGCGCTCAAGGTGTAATCACTTTTTTGGCTCTGTTAATCCGTTTTTCTTGTATGATTTATCGAAGAGGCGTTGTGCAATTACAGAATTTTAATTTTCAACTTTTACAAATTAATAAAGAAATTTTATTTATTAAGACTCAAACCGTGCAACCGACGACTACAGTTTGTTTTTGTGTTTGTATGTACTAACCATAGGACATAATAATAATGTAAAGCTTTAGATGAATAGCAGTATTTATGCTGTACTGCGCTTACAAATTACGTCTACTGAAACTCACTAGATAGTTGTATCTAAGGAAAAACTCCTGTCATGTTTTTCCGATCGGTATCTTTTTAATGAAACTCTGAAATTTCCAGTTCAGTTTTCAATTTTTCTAAGTATGATGTCGTTGATTATATAGAAATAAAAAAAAAGAAATGAAAGACGGATCAGATTAGTGGGGATCTCTAACATTGTGTACGTTTGATGTACTAATTTTTGTTGCCGTGACTCATTCCGTTACTTCATCATCAACAATTTGGTGGATGCATGTGTTTTTTTCTGCACGTGACACGTCACTGCACTTTCTCCAGTTACCAGTTCACTTCTCGCCCGCCCTACTTGCATTTTCTGTTTCGATTACCGGATTTGTTTATCCTTTTTTTTGTGAAACAGCTGTAGTCTATGAAAAATATTTCACTATATCCTATCTTAATATTTGCATGACTTTTATCAAACATAACCCATCTATACACGATTAGGTTGTGATTGTTGTGCAGTTCTAGAAGTTTCGTTACAGTTAATATAGAACATATTCTATGTGTTCATCATTCAGGTCCTCTTATCAGCTATTGCGATTTCAGTGAATGTTTTGTAAACACCATTATCATAAGTCTTCTAGTATATTATTCATCGCGTAACTGTGATTCGACAATCTTATTTTCATTTTTACACTCCACTATCTCCCTCCGTTCGTTCTCCCCGACAACACACTATTGATCGCCGAGCTCATTGCTTCGAAGAAAAAAAATAGCGTTCGCGTTGTTGTTGTGACAAAGCTAGGATTCCGTGACTGTGTTCTGTCTCTTAATTTTAACACTAAGTTTTTTTTTCAAATTTTAGGCATACGTTATAAGTCAGGTAATCTCGCTGTTGCTTGTGCTGGTGAAGGCTCGTCCTCTCATCTGCCATAGTTAATTTGGGTGAGTTCTTCCATTAGCTTTATTAGCATTCAGCTTCATATTGAGCTGAGATAATTAGTTTATTTGCCACCAGAAGTGGACCGCATTTTTCCTAATTCGCACCGTTCCGCGAGATTGGTACCAGTTCGATACTGTACTTTGATGAACTGTTTCCTTTTTCTTGGTGGTCGTTGAACTTTGACCACTATCATCTGGGAAAGTTCGGGATACTAATTTCATAAAAGTTGTACACGGAAAGTTTTATTGCAGTCTAGATCTGCGCTCATTCATCTCCGTGACCGATGATAAAGTTAAATGCGCTGGGTATCCCACACAAAATGATCAACGTGAAAGCTCAGTCTACACATTTACCTACTTTGAAAGTATTAAATTGTTTCACAGCTTGCTAGCTCATAGACGTGAACGTCTTAATGTTATTTCTCTTGTAATTTATTGTATACGCGGTTTTTCGTGTTGTAGTACCACCCGAAGGTTAAGAAAAAACAAAAAACGAGGTTAACTTTTGCGAAACGATACTTGTTTCAGTCCTCATAGTGACTGAACAGGTCTGTAAGAAAAAAATCTTATGAAAAAAAGGCGACATATGGAAGATAGTTATGATTAAATTGTGGTGAAGTGTCATGGTTCTGGAAAACGTAATAAATTGCTCGAATAGGAAGCTATTCGATAGATTCTTCCACGTAATACCGCTTTAACATGACACTTGCTGTAATCACTGTTATAATCACTAACGTGAATAGTGGGACTAATGTTTTGTAAAGTCTTAGCAGATTATCGTGATGTTACTCTTTGCGTTTGCGGTCGATTCTTACAGATAGGTGCCCGATTGCAGTTGACTCTGAGAGCAGTGGTATATCGCAGTGTTTGTGTATGAATGTCGGTTACGATATATTGGGAACTATGTGTATTTTCCTCTTAACGTTCACACGCAGTGTGCTCATGTCTTTTGGCAGATGTTATTCTTCAGCATCACCTTGAATTTAGATTCCCATTCTATACAATCATTTGTTGCGAAAGATGGATATTTTTTCAGAATTAACAAACTTTTTATTCAAGGTTAATCAATGCGATAAACATTTGTGGAAAACAAACGAGTGTTTTTTTAGAGAAGGCAAAATGTATTTATATTAGGTATATTTTAAGGACTAGTCGGCCACATTCACGAAAATCTTAGTGGATATAGCACTGTCAATTTATTTTTCGCATCTTTCTTCCTTACTCAAGAAAAAATTCGCGGCTTGGTTCTCTGCATATCGACAGCGATCAGAGAAATCGTTTCCGATAACATAGAAGAGGTAATTGCAGTGCTTCTCAAAAAATACATCGTCATTTTTTAGCATATTAACATTTATGTTAAATGTTGAAAAGGTCACACGCCGAGATAATAAATAAACACATGTTCAAAAATTGTGCAATTTCTTCGTTGTTGAGTCAGTTCACGACAAAGGCAAGTTAAATCTGCTCGTTGTAACCTTAAAGTAGATTTTAAAAATATAATCATAAGACATTAATTACTCCATGTAGAATTTTAATGGAAATATTTAATGTAAATGTCCACTAGTTTCATTATCTTGAATTAATTGCTTCAGGATTGTATGGGTCCAAACATTGAGGCCATAATCCTCGTGCTCTACCGTCGTCCTCCTTAGCGGGTCCGTACACTTTTTCTCTTAACGTTACTTATAATCAAGTGATTTTACAACCACTGTTTTCTTCCAATATTGTGGAGAACTAGGGAAGAAAATCAAGGCGAGTTAGTGTTTGGGTCTTGTCACTTTCAGAGTTGCAAATGAATAGTGTTTCTTTCAGATGTGTACGAAAGTCGAATCTGCTTTTGGTAGCTCTGATTTTGGAGAGAAAACAGCTGCTGAAGAATATTTTTTTGAAGGTGATTCGCGGCACTTTGAGTGTTTTCTTTTGTCTTCGTTTATCACATACATTTATAGAGTCGGAGTTTTACATCCTAATAAGAGGGAAGTCAGTTAAATTTATAAGTTTAAAACCGAGTGTACGACACTTTTACAGAATATTACACGCTAAGAAATTATTAAAATTAAAAACGTAGTCTCAATAACACGTAGCCGTCGTATCAGTGACATCAATTGGATTATAGTAAAGATCCGATAGTAATCGGCAAGCAAACAGTACATTTTTTGAGACGTACTTCAGTAATTTTTTACGATTAACAAAATTTTTGTATGCAGCTACAGTCGTCTGTCAGCTTAGCGTAGTAAATGTGCTTATTAGGCTGGAAGTCTATATATATTACGACACGTCTAATATGGTTAAAATGTGGATTACTTTATATTTCGGATCGTATTTGTGATACATTTCTAAAGAAATTTATTTGAAGGATTCGAAAGAATGTTTCATACACAACCGAATAAAACTTAATGTTCAGGCGCAGAAAAGCTGTTAGAATTGTGGTTTGGCAATAGAGGTGAAGGAAGCGGCTCACTCCGTCTTATTCCCAGGCATGAGTTGGACAATATGCTCGATATCGCTAAGTGCAAAATTCTTCATTCTGCCCATACCGAATATATTGACAGTTATGTACTTAGGTAAGTCGTAGTCATAGAAAATAACGGTGATACAGAAACGTTTTTTGTTCTTGTCTGACGATATCGTTCTAGTGAGAGTAGCTTGTTTGTTACGGAGCGCCGTCTTATTCTGAAAACGTGTGGAACAACGCGCCTCCTTGCTGCTTTACCAAGGATTATTCATCTCGCTGCAGTTTATGGTCATCTTGATCAGGTTAGATTTGGTGTGTAAGATTATATACTCCTTGGCATTCAAGTTGTATTAAGGGATCTTGTTTTTCGAGCAAACATTGTAAGAATTTCACCGTTATCTCCATCGAGACATTAAATGCTGTTTGTTTACAATTACGGTGGCATTGTTGGCCGTTATAGATAGCAATAATAAGTTGATAAGCTTGTCTGAAGTACTATTATATTACACGAGGTTTGCCGAAAAACTCTATTCATTTCTATTACAAAAACTTTCGTCACGCAGACAAGCACATGGTTATTTGACGCATGTTCGATTTTCTACTATTGCTTGGTGTATACATACTGACGTCACAAATTAATTAAAACAAAGTTAATTGACGTTTGTCCCACTTATGAAGCGATAGTGTGTGTACTCATGACTACTGATAATATTTACTCCACTGTATTTATATTTTATACGAATTTCAACAAGAAAGTAATGCTAATGAAGCATATATAATTTCATCGAAAGTATTCAATGAAGCTACAGTTTCTGATAGCACATGCACAATGATTGATAAACTATGTTTTGGGCGACTGTTTTCGATCGATGACGATACTGTTAAAGCCATGTGGGAGCAAAATATTTTCTGACAATCGAATATCGCAGAAAAGCTAGTTCAGCTCAGCAAGAGATAGAATTGGTGTGGAAATATCCAGGATGGGTGCCACATGAATTAAATCAGGAGTATTTGAATGTTAAACTCATATGCACATCTCTGCTTGCTCGAACAAAATCGAGACCTCTTGAAGTGTATGATTACTGTGGATGGAAAGTGGATTAACATATCTTGAAGATAAGGGCTAAGTATTACATAAATTTGACTTTGAATTGGAGACTATCTGTCTTGTGCGGGTAGAGAGACTGCTATCTTCGAAGACTAATAATTGTTAGCTTTCAAAACCGAACGAAAAGCTCAATTTGAGAAGTACAGTCAGCTGCTGGTTAATTTAAAGACAGCAGTTCAAGGAAATAGGTCGGTGATGTTCAGTAGGTAGGACATCATATTGCGTCGTAATAACGCTAGGTCACATGCTGCTTTTGGTACTCTTTAGAAAATTTCAGAGTCATTTGCGAAATTATGTCGCATACACCATGACACTTAGCACCTTCCAGCTACTCTTCGTTTTCCCTAATAATTTTACAGGACGAAAATTTAAAATTGAGAAAGTTGTCAGACAATGACGTTCGATTTCTCGTATGAAAATACCATGTTTTTTAAATGTGGGATATGCAGACTGCCTTCATGCTGACCTGACACCAGTAGTAATGGCAATTATATTATTCAACAAAGTTCATCGGTAGTAAGAAGTTTATGTTGTTTTACAACCTGAAGGGCGATTGTACATTGTTTCGAAATAGGGTGCTATGTATTTACTCCCTTTGCTACTATCTGCATAATGTACCCAAATTATCAGCTGGATTCAACTGACACCACTTGTACCTGCATTTCTTCCCATCGTGTAGTATAGTTCTTCTGACAAAAAGATCTCGTTAGTAATGAAAAAACTGCAAGTTTGATATAACTTTGTTCGTTGTTTCATATTAAAGGGTTGTAACGTAGTTTCATTATTACATTCCCATCAAAGCTGGATATATCAATGATAAACTAGTTGATTTTCCGAATAAATTTTGCATCCGTCCATCCATGGCTAACTGAACCTCACTATACTACTTCAGTTTAGTTTATACAAGAGAGAGAGACAAAGAAAGAAAGAGAGTTTTTAAAATTTTCAAGTTTCTGTCTTTTTTTTAAAATCAGAGTCTGGTTGGTGGCTAACTAAGTCTTCTATTCTTTTGGGATCGGAGAATTGGTACTAGTATGATTTAGATGGGTAAGTCGCGTTAATATAGCAACAGACTGAAGTCAACATCCTGTGAAGTCATTGCGGACCACTCCTATCCAAACATCATGGTGTTAAGACTACAAATAAGTGGCTCATCTCCTTAGAAGAACAGATTACGCCAGGGCTTATCCTTCTTCTATGTTTCTTGGTGCTTTTGATATGTAAGCATTTTCGATACAATGATACATATATACGTAGTTCAGGTAGTGTCTGTTTACTACTCGCGAAAAAACTTTTTACGTCCCGAACTCCAACCTGAAGAACATCGGTCCTTCGATGTTGAAGTTCTATATTTAGACAGTTTCTTTCACGGTTTGTTCGCTATATATATCTGTTTATAATTTAAATAGTGGAATGCCCATAATTGAAATTCTGCACAATGTAGGCTGTCTATAGAATATGACGCTAATAGTCATAGTTTTTGCTTAAATGCAATATGTAAACATGTAAAAGATTAAATAAAGGCGAATACAATTAATATAACATAAATGAGTCGGATAAAATGGATAAATATATATAATAGTGATCAGTAAGAAATACGATTTTATGTCGGGAGGTTATCAGCGTAGTTAGATGTACTTATCGGTATGGGCTCACCGGACTGAAGCCGTTAACGAGCGACAGTTGATAATATATCGCCACTAGAAATTAGTAAAGCATCGGGTAGTCATAGATCAAAGACTTCGATGTGCAGTCGGTAGTATAGCAAAACAAATTTTCTGACATTTGGACTCATGACTTTTCTGAGTTTCCGAACTCTGTAATTAAGTCAGCTTTTTGTATATGTAATATTTATACTCTATAATACTTTTTTTAATCGTTATTTCCATCAATGTTTTTTTTTGTTTATTGCAGATGGGCATGCCTACTGCATGGGATCTCTAAAACAAGATCGCTGGTATTTTTACACATACCATGTACCACAACCTATCACAAAAGTCGCTGTGAGTAACAGAATGTAATTGCTGTATTTTTAAATGTGGACTGGTACTTTTGTATTCCAAAGAACTACGTAGAATGTTTGATATTATATTGCCATTTGTCAGTAACTGGTAATAATTCAATTTTAGCTGTGTTTAGCGACCTCATACTATTTTAAAACTAAGCATAAAAAGAAAAGCAATTGCATAATAGCAATTTTTATGTAAGGCTTAGTATAATGTAGGTCATTTATGCCTTACAGAAAATTGCTTCTTGAGAGCAACTATACTACGTGATAATGAAACACTTTTTATTCTATGTGTGATATTCTCTTCAGTATCGTTATCGTAATCTAAACGCAAATGCTGTATTGATTTTGAATTTCAGTTTACTTTATAGGATAAATATTCTAGGTTGTTATAGGATCACACACTGGAAATACTCATGACAAATCTTGGCGAGGATATTCTTCATTTCTTTACTAAAGATACTTGCGAGAATGCTAAAGATTGCACAGAGGTAGAGTTGAGTTTCTTGAATATATTAGGAAATTAGACTCATTAGCCATTTCACTATATCTTATACGTATCAATACTTGGGTTCTGTTCTCACTATTAAATATACATATTGTAAAAGAACCGAACGAAATGGAACTGAGTTTCCTCAAGCACTATTGCACGGAAAATGTTAGAAGAAATTAGAGCTAATTTATACATAATGTGAACATTGGGCTCTAAATCTAAAGCACGATGAATTTGTCAGAGTTTTCTTGTGTATACGCGTTTTTTCAGCTATAGCTATTTTGAATAGAATATTGCACTTAATGAAATAAAACTTACAGTTGTACATTCTAATAAGCGTTAACTATCAAACGTTAACCGTAAGAAGGTCTCAAAGTCTCGTTTACATACCTTAATTTGCGACTCATATGTTATATACATATATGTCACATGTAACGGTTTCCCTCATATTGCATCGTAGAAGTAGGTTGGAACTTCAGGTTACCGTTCTTGCTTGCATGATGGTGTGAAAAAAATCACGCTACCATTTTTACAGGTCGTGCTAGAAACTGTTTTATTATTTTTGCGTCATGTCCATGTAAGCAAGACATTGTAGAAAAGTAGAGAAACTGTAGCGACGAAAATGTGGTTCAGTAATGGAATTCTTATTGTATTGTGTAATATTAACATTCTTGTACGTTTTCTTACCCAGTGGTCTTGTTCTGATAAGGAGTCGTGCTACGTCATTCATCACGTCAACTTTTCAACCCATTTCTTTGTTGAGAAGCATTCGAATTTTAGGTTATCAGGCATTGCTTTCATGTTGTACTATTCATCTCACACAAAATTATTTACAGTGACTGTGGAAATATCATCATTTTGTTAAGTCTTTTATTTCTATCAAAATGGTATCGTATTAGACTAAGAAAAAGCTGAAGGGTCCATCTAAAACCATGTAATATGGGCGCGAATAGCCTGTTTAAATGCTGTGAGAGTTTTCATCTTAATTGAACAAAAATGGGATTGATTTATATTGGATTATAGCAAAACATCGAAGCTTCGCAATATCCATTCACTTTAGATATCGTGTTAAAACGATCCATGGTGCTGAATTATGTGCTGAATTTCTTTTTCTCACGGTTGTCCTTATAATGATTAGCTGGTACTGCCGAAAATAACTTTCATAGGAAACTATAAACGACAGGCATCAGTGTGTCTTGCATGTCTTTTTTGCCGCAACATATTGCTGAGAAAATCACTTAGTTCCTTAGATTTATTGGTGCCGGAGTTTTTTTTTATAGCGGTTCGGTGCAAGATGGCTTTTGAATGATGAAATGACGTCCTTTTTAAAGAATATATCATTCTGAATAACATGGTCATTTTTTTACATAAGATTTTTGAATAAGAGCAGCATAGCTGTCAAATATATCGTCTTTCTGCAAACTTGACATTTTCATTGTGGTGCTTTCTATCAAGAAATTTTCATAAGTTGTAAACTTTAAACTGTAAACTCAGGATATTAGTTATTTTAAATTGTTTCTACCATAATGAACTCAAGCAGCCAGCTATTATGTTATGCCATTGATTAATTTTTTTTTTCAGCGATTTTAGTACCGGTTAAGTAGGTATTAGATAAGGTTCTATAAAAACCGTATATTTGCCCGTAGTACATTGCCAATTTTGTTTAGATAGAACGTTTCCATTTTGAGTTTTTTAGTTGTTGTTTCAAGTTCGAACGTACGCAAAACGTCAAAGTAGGTACCGAACC
Source organism: Dictyocaulus viviparus (assembly GCA_000816705.1). Classification (NCBI taxonomy): domain Eukaryota; kingdom Metazoa; phylum Nematoda; class Chromadorea; order Rhabditida; family Metastrongylidae; genus Dictyocaulus; species Dictyocaulus viviparus. The sequence continues at coordinate 165,011 of KN716220.1, read as the reverse complement.
GCGTATTCCCACCTGTGATCCCGTCCGGAAAATGTTCGGAAAAGATATGCTTGTGACCAAATTAGAGCTGACAAATACATTGAAGTAACCCACTGTGGTTTTGTTCTGAAAACACTTATCCCTCTTGTGTTGTGAACAATAGTATGTATGTTTGTCTCGAACAGTCGTGTATTGAAAAACTTTGAAGGCAGCTCAATTGCTTTTCGCATATTATAACTTCAATATTTCGACTACCTGATTTATGGTTACAGTGTGGAACCACATAAGCTTAATGAACTCGTGTATGCAAAATATGTACGGGATGCATGAGTGAATACGGCATAACATGGAGAAGAGTTTTATTTTTTGAATCCGAGGCTGGATAAAAGTTGATTTAAGTCCATGTTTTTCTTAAACTCGGCATTTGGCGAGAAACAAGCTGCATACCTACACGGTTTTTTTTACAGATGAAATCACTATACTTGGCACATTTCTGTTGTATGTTATCAAATTAAGTAATTATCTGTAACTTTCAGTGTTTTCGAGCTGGCAATTGTCAACTTATTATTGATCTCATGTCAATTCCCATTATTCTTTTTTTTTCAAATTAATTTAGATGAAGTATTATGCTGTATGCTTCAGTCACAATGTACGTTCGCCTGCACATCAGTGAAGACACAGTACTACATAGGGAAAATCGATATGATTACATTTCAAGTTTGAAGTGTGGAGTAATTTAACTTTTAAAAAAGATGCAATATCTGTACTATGAATTATAAACAAAGTACACTATGTGTGATTTCATTTTGATTAATCGGTTATTTGATTTTCAACATTTCAGTATTCTTAATGATGTGAAATAGGTTTATAAATAATGATGCGGTAAAATTTTACCAAGATAACCAGAGACCAAGATTTGATGTGGTAAATTATTGTCCATGAACCTTGTTTATTAAGAGATCGGGAATTGATCACATCGTTCCTAATGGAGCACTTATCCAGGAAGAACTTTTCGATCCATGTGGTTACAGTATGAATGCTTTTTTGCCAAATTCAGTCAGTTTTTCTTCAGTATATCTCTGCTAGCTTTTATGTATTTTTAGTATAAAATATATTGAAGGATCAATATGCAACAATCCATGTGACGCCAGAAAAGGATTTCTCATTCGCCTCATTCGAAACGAATCAAGACCTTATTTGTTTGTATAAACAAACGAAGCAAGTAATTAAGTGTTTCCGGTTTGTATGGATTTTCGCTTTAGGATTTTTCTCTTATGTTCATTTAATTTGCTATTCTTAGTCCTGGAAAATTGCTGATGACAGTTTTCGCAAATGATGATTCGGTTAAAGGACGAGAAGCTCAACAACAGCTTTGGGATCGCGAACTTCCAGGATACAAACGCACGAGTATACAATTTGTTAGACTAGAGGTTAACTTAATTTTATATTGATTGAATTTAGGAAGGTTTTTCTGGCTTGCTTTTTGTTATAGCAGAGCATTCAAATCTATTTCATTCCCTTCCGGAAATTTTGAAGATTGTGTTAAAAGTTTTGTCGAATCTAATTATACTTAAAGTGGATTGTCAAACATTCCAAATGTAAACTTGAAGGTTATTTGTTGAAAGCGAATGTTTAATTGAACTTTTTTGGATACTCGCACTATTTCAGTATTGGGCTAATGGCATAATGGCATTTTAGTATGCTGCTCTTTAGCTCCGACGTCTCTGAATTAAGATTAATATTTGTATAGTTGTAATGAAGTAGAAAGTAAATTTCAATATATGAAGATTATACATAGCCTCCAAGAATGAGTACTCATGTTCCAGGTGGAGACTTTAGTATACGCTCACTTTGTCAGGAAAGATGGGAGTGAGTCTTCGAGTGATGAAGATGATGGAACAACCAGCGAATAGGGTTTTTGATGATTAACATCCTATCAATAGGACTATGTAACTTTGTCGTTATTTGTTGCACTTATTTTACGTAGGTTATAACGAAAAATATGTTTCGGCTTTTTTATCGTAGTCTACTTTTTTAGTTCACGTATTTGTATTATGTATTAGTTCATAGTAAGTTGTTCCTTCGTTTTAATCTTGCTTTTATTTCAATCGTGCAAAGTTGGCAAATAAATAAATCGTTTCAAGTATCCTTTCTTGCGGTGTATTCATTGTAAATTCATCGATTTTACCAGGTATATAATTATTTCTTCCATAAAGTAGCTATTCTAAACTAATTTGTCTTTTCATCTAGGTGGAAAGTCTTCTGTGAAGGTATTGTCGGCTAAGAGAATTCGGGCAAATAGGATTCTGTTCATATTGTATACGTGATTCTTTGATATATATGGTTTGGTGGCTACTTTCGTTCTTTGTTGAATACTTCAAACATTGAACAGAAATACGCATAGATATGTAAGGATGGCCATAATTCGTGGAAACAATTTTTTGCGAACAAATAATTCTTGTGAAAGGTGTTTGCTCTAACAACAGCAACGCAGCACAAAACATGCAATCTCGTCGTTCGTTTTTTTTTCTGTTAAGTTTATAGTGCCTAATCTCAGCGATCTGTCTAAAATATATATTCTTCGGTTCATTCAAATGCCGAAGTCGGAGTGGTGCGTGGTGCGTTGAATAGCTTTTTTTTGTAGCGCAGTCAGCGTTTACACTAGTGAGCTCTGCTGTTTTAATCTGCAGTTTTCTGTCTTAGTGTCAACAGAAGGAACCTTCATGGATACTTCACCTTTTCGGCCTTTTGACGGCATTCGTGATTGCTACATTTCTGCTGCTCTTTATTTGGAACTTAGCCCCGCCTTCAAGCTCTGCAGCAGTAATTACTTTGCCATCGGACATAAATGAACTCAAGAAATTGGCTATTTTACTTCAGGATTACAAGTAAGTTGTAGGCTGGTAACGTTCTTCTACTATGAAATTCACCTAGTTTACTCAAGATATTCTGGTACGCAATATCATGAAGTAAGGATAAGGCTTTTTTGATTAGGAATTCGTACATTGACATAGGCTGTATTTAGTAGGTTTTTTATAGTTCACCTATAGTTATATTTTGTTCAGTAATCTTGCAATTATTCGACTGATCACTTCCATTATTCTGTCGTAAGGTTTTTTTAAATTCTAGCTATACCATTTGTTTCATTTACTCTATATGATTAACAATTCTTAACCGACTCATGCCTTTCCAGTTAAAGCATTTTCGGGAGCAAATTCAGGATTACCCTATGTCAGTTGCAGCGGATTTTTCACATTGAATTTTTCAGGGATAAAAATTTCCTTTATACTGTTATTCTTTATGGTTATACTTATGTCTACAAGCAAACTTTTGCAATACCAGGATCATTTTTCTTGGTAGGTAATTCTTGTGGTCATTAGTGTTACAAAATCTCAATTTCATGGTTTCCTCCAGTATGGTTTATTTCACTTGTACAGTAGATCTAAATCTTGACTTCCTTTATTGAAATTATTAGCATCTAATAGTAGCTTTTCCGGGATCCGTTCGTATTTTCAAATACCTTTTTCGAAGGATTATGTTGATATTTGTAATATTTTTATAAAACTGATATAGTATACTTTTCTTTTTTGTTAAGATATAATATATCCTTTAAATTTTGAACATGACACAGAATCTGCTCGGTGGTGCACTTTTCGGAGTATTTGGAGGATCTATCCTCGTTTGCATATTGAGTTCCATTGGAGCTTCAGGATGTTTCTTGCTTTCTGCATTTTTCATGCGACCAATTATAGATCGGTTCTTCTCCCATCGACTTATTATTCTTCGCAGAAAGGTATAGTGCTATAATGATACTTTTAACTTTACATGACAGCATGTTTTCAGGTATTATCCGAGCGAGTACGGCTGTTTACGTTTTTAGTTGGTGCAAGAGTTCTTCCTTTTTGCCCTCATTGGTTTATGAATGTATGCTCACCGTTTGTGGATATTTCGCTACTTATGCATACCACAACAGTTCTAATAGGTCAGTTGTCCAGTGTGGATTGCAAGTCGAAGTAATGTGATTGCTCTTACTGTTTTCACACTATCTCAATGTATTTTGGAAAGTAATGCATAATATTTATTAAACTTCAATTTATGACTATGATGTTCATCGTTATCTAATATTGGTTTCTTTGCAATCTGGAATCTGTTGCAGTGTTTGTTATTTTATGAACTGGAACTTAAGAACTAATGAAATTTGTAGAGAAATATCTGTTTATTTATCGATATAATTGTAATAATTATATGATTCGTTTTCCATAATAAGTTTGCATATTAAAGGTTTAATTCCATATAATGTGCTGTGTGTCCGAGCCGGACGAGTGCTGGCTGATCTGAGATCAATCCATGACGTTATGGACGTGAATACAATAGTAGAGTTGTTAGCAGTTGCAGTTTTGTTTGTCTGCATTGGATTTTTTTCAAAGCAACGTCAAAATAATGTGGTCGAATTATCACACTTCCCTACGAAGTAATGGGTAGTATAGTAGCATTCAAGGAGAAGCCCATCATTGTGAGAAATCTTTGTAGAATTATTAAATTTTGAATGGTGCTATTGTGTATAAACACCTTCATTCTTACTTGTGCCAATACGTAATTGTCCTATGCTTGTTTTTTCGAAGTTTGAAAAATTCCTGTGTGTTCAGTTTAATATCATCGGAAAACCAATTGTTGAAGTCTATTTCTTGTGTCCGCTGCAAATTGTTAATCTGTGTCGGGTTTTGGAAAATTTTTAATTATGTATGTTATTGGGTCCCATAATTTTTCGATGTTTTATAACTAAGTGATATTAAAGTTGATGTATAAATTTCGAATAGAATGTTTTGTTATCTTTACGTTATATATTAATAAAATGCCGTGTAGCCACTACAATTACGGAAGCCTTTAAGCTTTTTAATGTTTTTAGGTGACGTGTTCTGCAAAGGTGTAATGTAGCATTTTACCTTGATAAAGCATGTTTTCACCATGAGTTTTATTTAAGAGGCCTGTATCGATTTTATACTTATTGTCGGAATGGTGTTTACTGAAATATAGTTGTTAAAAGAGGTACTACAAACATAGAACTATGTAACTCACATGACATGCAGTGAACACCATCCTTGTTTCTTCTACCACGTATTGTAGTTAGATATGCAAACTGGAAAGGAGACAAATCATTGGTGGAAATAGATGTGTCGTTTAAGCTGAGCTTTAAAGCTGGGAATATGTTGGTAGTCTGTATTCGAAAAATTTCTCTCAACCACTAATGATTGAATTCTTCACATTCATAGCGTAAGCGTAAAAATTGAGCTTGATTGGTTGTATGCGTACAATTTTAATTCACTAGTGTTTAGATTCTTATCAGTTCAATAATACCTGGTATGTTGAGGTAGCTAGCAAGTTTATCTTGGTTTTACTAACTTAGTTCAAACCTGCCAAATACCTATGCTCTTGCTCGAAAATACTATCTGTTATGTTTCGAATGTGTTAGTGATTCCTAACTAGATGTTTCTCAGTCCTAATCACTGATATTCTTTCTAAGATGAACGCTTTGTTTTAAAAGTACATTGCTTAAAAAGGAGAGGAAATTAACTGGAAATGTAATATGAAAACAATGAAACGATGGAGATTTCATCCTTGTTGGTGTAATCGTACTACATCTACTATGCTCTGCTATTTACTCATTTTTTTTCCCTTTTGTTTCTAAAATAAGATGAATAGATGGAAGGAGGAGTATGTATACCGAATATATGCCGTTTGAATGTATTTGAGCGTTTATTGCTTGGCATCCAGCTTTCACGCATTCGTTGGTGGCCGCTACAACAGACGATCCTTCTGATATACCAGTTACTATGCCTGAACATTCCTAAACACGAATGCAATAGCTGATCATCTCGGTTTAGTCATCTGTCATGTTCAACGTACCTGATTATAATACGTTAAAAACATTGGTTTCGCTACGGTAGCCTTGTAATTTAACGTGTATTCAGCATCTTCAGAAGTGATGTTGCTACTTGGCACCTTGAATTTTGAGTATAGTGGTCTGAAACTACATTATATGCGAATTTTATACAGCGGTGGTCTTTGAACCGCTTATTTGAAGTTGAAAAACTGCGATACATAAAAACAAGACGTCTTCAGACAATGATAGTTTATTTGATAGATAATGTATAATATTATGATAATGGTAATTTGTTGTTCAACAAACGCTTAAGTGTAGAACGCTTTTGTACGTAACATTTTTGAGTCGATTTTATTTTATGTAGTGATAACTTGTAAGTTTTACAATTCAAATAGTGTTATTATTGGGTAATATTTCTATTGGGAGGGGGCGCAGTAGCTCAGTGGTGGAGGTGCCGCAGTGGCACGCTGGCCCGAATCAGTTCGCGACCGCCCCCCAGGCCTATCAAGCCCGCCATTCCTCCGGGGTCGGCAAATTGGTACCAGAGAAATTTAGGTAAGATAAACTGGCATTGACTTGGGGAAGAGTGGTTAACTCTAGTCACTGCATAGACCAGGCGCGCATTCAACCACCTCCACGATATTACGTTGAACAAGAATGCGTTGGCACATCCCGCCATAAGGGATTGATCAACGCCAACAATTATCTTATCTAGTTATCTTATTACTATTGTCATACTATTGGGTTGTTTCGTAATTTCTTCAGCGTTTTGAACCTCTGTTAACTCGATTATTATTTAATTAGCAGTAGAATGATAAAGTAGAATTATGTGTAGATGATATGTTTTTATTGTAATTGTAACGTTCGCGCTTATGTTTTTGTTTCTTGTGCAGCGAGTTCAACTATGATTTCAAAATATACCTCATTATGTTTTTCAATCGGATGTGCACTTAGTGGGGTGTTTATCTTAAATTTTGTTTTTCCATCTAGGTGCCCATTTATTCTAATACATAGGGGACGGCCAGTTTCGTCAATATATTCCTCACCGCATACTTTGTATGAACATGATCAGATATCTTGTAACTGAGCTCATACAATTCCCGCATCTACCGTCAGAGCATATAACGCACTCCTTTGTTATGCATCATGCTTTTTTTCACCGAATATAAAGGGCAAAAGAAGTTTTCTGAAGCACTTTTCATCAATTCCAGAGACCAAAGTTGAATAAGAAAGACGAGTGTCTCATAGAGGTAAGGTGTTATTTATTGTATTTGGGTTGAGGTATGTATAAGATGGGCTTGATTATTTTATATACTGTCTCTATGAGTGATTGCTTCTACAATAGAGGAGAACCACTTTGAAAGGCTGAATATTTGATATAAGATGTGTTTGATTGGATGAATCGCATTATTTACATAAACTTCTCTCTACTCTGAAGATTACTAATACTTTATTTTATTAAGGCGGTGGCGATTCTCTTGGCTGGGTATCTATATTGGAATGAAAAATCTAGAAACACCTCCCGGTAAGGGATTGAGGCGATAAACCATGAGGGAGGTGTACATATATACAAAACAGGAACATTGATATATAACCTTTTGTTGGGCAAATACTGGATGGCTGCGTCACAGATGAAATGAGGAAGTCAAAGGAAGTTCCATGAGGTCAGTTACGAGCTGGATGTCGTCTTTAATTTCCCATTTCAAGGTACTGCTTCAGGACGCGGAAGAGATGATCATCTGATGTACTAATAGAGTTATATTCTGCATTATGTCTTATGATTTAGATAGAATCTCCAAAATGCAGACAGTCGACCTAACAGTGTTAAGTCCAGCGTCACCTAGGAGAAGGTGGAAACTGAGTCATTTCGGGTGAATCTCTAGTACTGCGGCCGCCAATTTTTTCCATATTATTACTGACGATTGACGTGGGGAAGTCGTTTCTGTATATGTTGATGCAGACGACGGTAGAGTCGTTTGTCTACGCATGAATTGTTCATAGAGACATCAATTTGCGATATCTCATTTTATTTATTTGGCGAGTGATCATGCGACGGCCGTATATGACTGCTTCAAATTCCAATACTAGTATGCGCATACATCTGTGAAGCAGAGTGCCTTCTTTCATGGTGGTTGACTTTCACAGATGGTGCTACCTTAGTCCAAGGGTTTCAATTATTGGGTCGTTTTCCGATCGCGTAGTTGCAGACTCGAATACAACGCTTATTTTAAGCACTGTCTTTTTTTAATGGTAGTTTTTAACTTGTATTTTCAAGCGTAATCAAATAAAACTGGATTCAATCCATTATGATTGCCGGTTAATTAACCCGCAATACGCGTGCTCTTTCATTAATAAAGGACTGTAATGATTGACCTAAAAAAGATTGCGGATTTAAGCCGTAGGTTTTTAAATTACTAATGCTGGGTTCAAATACATCTTTAATGATGAAAAGAACCACTCGTTGCTGTGAAAAGGAATTGGGCATTTTCTGTTGACTAATGCCGGCTGTAGAAGTGGCATTTTCTTTGCATCTTATTGATGTGCTAAGCATAGCTCTCAGAAATGACTTGTTTGGATAAGAAAGCTGCAGTTGAATTTAGGGAATGGTTTGGATGATTAATGGAAGCGCTGGGCTGATCACCGCAGCTTCTTGTATAGTATCTATAATTCGTCACAATCCGAATCGAAAATGATTAGTGGTTGTTGCCTAAACTAAGAGGAGACAATACATCAAAATGATTTCTTCATGAATGCCTAAAGTGGGGAAGGACTATGGAATACTACAAGTTAGTTGTGAAAGCTCGATAATGTGAAAGCTCCTTGGCAGTTTGAAGAGTAGTAGTTTTGCTTAAATTGCTCTAAATAGGTCATTGTTAACTTCCCGTGGCTGCGCAGAACATACATCATTTCCAAGGTTCTTGTCTGCTTTGAGACACTTTCTTAACCGTTATTGTACTGTACGTTCGCAGCAATTCTTAGATCATGTGGGCGTTGCTCATGTTGTAAGTTGTCGCTGCTGCTTTACAAATCATTTAAAACTCGTATAACTAAGTCATTTTCCATGTTTTAAATTCAGTAGAAAACATTGTGACATTGGCAGCAAAGCACTGGTCATCGACAGTGTTGGGTAGGCAGGCACTAGTGAAACTCCCATTTCTCCCTCTTGCGTGCCACGGTAGTGCAATTAGTTCTTTTTGCTTTAGGAATTTGGTGAACATCATAATAACTTTCTAGGGTTTTTGTGAAAAGGTCTAACTACAGGGTTGGTGGTTTTCTGCAGTGTATTTGATGTCCACTCGAATCCAATCACTTACTGCTCGTGTCCACCGGCCATCTTTCATAGGCATAACGTGCCCGGCCCGCCGAATCTTTGAAAGCTTGGCGAGTAGGGCTGCGTCCTTGATATTTGGTGACTTATGTAGATTACAACTTCGTATTCTTTCTTTCACTTGTGTGAAACGAAAAACGCCAAATACTACTTTTTTTAACTTTGATGAAGGTGAGTGAGGCAAGGTGCTTTCTTATACTCTTGTGAAACCTATGTAACTATTGTGGTTGTATGAATGTGGTCCATCGTGCTAAACCCTTTTTGTAACCTTGCATGCTCAAGTGGCTATTTCTCGGCTAATGCCCAGCCAATTCTGTTCAGGAAGACTCGTGTGAAAAGCTTATAGGAGACTGGCAACGTGGTAGATTTGGCTATAATTGTCAATGTCGTGAAGATCTATCTTTAAGTGTATTAGCACTATCCTATAAGTTTTTCATTACCTTGGAACATTGCATTCTGACAATCATAGTATTAAGAGTTGAGCTAGTGCTTTGAAGAAAACTGGCGGTAAATTTTACAGATGCTCTGTTCCAATCCTGTCTCTGAAACTGTAGACGATTTTCTCCATTGCATTTCTAGGGGACGTGGGTATTTTCCGTTCTGTCGTTGAAGTCTTAGTCATCTTAGTTTTTTAATTTATGAAGCATCGATGAGCGTTACAAATGGTTTTGCGAGCTTCATTTGCTTCTTTTACCATTTCTGCTCAAATCTCTCTGAGATCATTTCTTACCGTTTAAAGAAATACGGAGTAATTATTGAGCTCTCAGCGTTTTTGGCGCTATAGTAAAGGTACTGAATTATCCGGTTATATTCCTTGTCAATCTTGTCAACAACATTATCTTTTTACAAGCTTTCTAAAAAATCTAATAAATCGCAATTTATTGTGATTTGGGAACTCGTTTTTTGAAAATTGCAGCTTTTTCTCCTTTTTACATGATGAAAATGACGCGGAGAAGGCTACGACCGAATCTCGCATAGGACTTCGGAACAACTGCGAGATTCGTTAAACAAAACTTTTTTTTACTATGATGTGGTCTATTTCGTTATGGTATTTCCATTAGGAGACTACCACATTCATCGTAGTGAAAAGGGCTTTTGAAACTGAGACTTGTCATGGACTATCATGTTCTGCGTGATAAACTCTGGTAGCCGCTTTCATTAGATCATTTTCTTCGTTAGGATGAATTATTCGTTAACCCTGTTTGTTTCATTTAAGTGCGTAGCAGCAATCTGACGTTTGTCAGGTCTTTTTCTTCTGCCAATTTTAGCATTAAAGTCACCAAGAATGACTTTGTAGAATGAGTGGTCTTCTCTGTAGAACTTCTTTAAGTTTATACAGAATGCTTTTATAAAGTATGAGAAGAACAGACAGGAGGAAATTCATACACCTATGCCATCGACACCTCTGTTATCACATGTTTTAAAGGACAGTTCATCTCCAGTGTCGAACAACGCTTAGTGGCTGGTGTGTTCTCGTTTCGGCCAGTCAGATGACGTCGTACCTCATTTTTTTAGCCCATCAGAAGGTCTTCTATGGAGGATTTTCGTGCAAGCACTCGCGCGTTGTATGTGTGGATCGCCATTTTAGTCCTTTCATATTTAGGCAGTCTAGTTTCGCCCTGAGATTTTAGCAAATTCTCCCTTTTCGTCCGACCTGACCTTGTCGTAGCAAGTGCTCTTTTGAAGACAGGCGAATGAGGCACATTTTGTAGACTGTATCTTGCGATTTTTCCACAGCTAGCTTAGAGTCGTTTCGCACGGGCTTAATAAATTTGTGTACTCATGGGCAGCATGCCATTCTATCCCAATGAGTGAACTAAAGTTTATTTATTGGAGGCGATTCCTAACCGCCTCCCATACACTTCTTAGTTGTTTGATTGCGGGCTTTTGGCCGAATTGATAGGCAGGACACAATCCGCATACACCTAAGCACAAGTACGTATGCATACATAGTTGTGCAAACAGAAGGTATGAGTCGATCAGCACGGTATAATCAGGAAGTCCATCCCTTGAATCCGCTCGCGTCCCTAGATAATTATACGTTCGCTTTTGGTCCGCGATTCATCTCGTATCCATCACCTGAAGTCGAGCCACGTATCCTCACGATCAATTGGCTTGTGATCCCTCAAAGAGGGAGATGTGTGACTTCTTCAATATACCGCATCTATTTCGCAATAACTCAATAACTCAACTCAATAATGAAGAGGAAAGTTGAATAAAACAGAAAAACACAAGAATAAAGAAATTGCGATATACTTAATCAATTAGTAATGCGAATTTTGATAGAAATTTCAGCCAGTTTCAGAAAGAATTCTCTGCCAGAAGTTTTGTTACATTTAAAACAGAATACCTACATCAGTTGCTTTGTAATGCTTTCATTGATGATCGTGAATGTTTTAAAATCATCGACAGGATGTCGGGTCGGATGAAACTTCCATACAAAAGCATTATTTAGTTTTAATGTATCAACAATGATCTACAGTGTATGAGTATTTAACTTATCATCGACAATAGATAATTACTTCATTGAATTATATGAAGCACTGGAGTATAACTAAGATTAATCTTTTATTGATTTTCCCTCATTAATTTTTTCCGAAACGTCATGAATTCAAACCTGGATTTGTTGTCTTATCATATTGACATAGCGTGATTTATCAAACCTCTTATTCGCATGTAGGACCATCCTATGTTGTTTTTCTGAAAAAAAAACTCCTATTGATAAACTATCTCCATTAATCAGCAATAAATCTCGGGACAGATTTCTACGAGATACGAGCTAACGCATAATCGTGGCATATCAATATCATACCATTATAACCTATCATAGTTGATAAGGAACGAGAATTCTTGTGAAAACAAATTCGGAATTTTACAGTGCTATTGTTTTTCGAATTTGCTCACCAGAGGATAAATCGACATTTGGTGCAGTTGACAACGAAACTCCTGCAAATCTCATTTCTTTCGTAGTTCCTGGGATCGGAATGATTTTAGCTGGAAAAATTTCACCACGAGAACGAAATAGAGGTGTTTTCTTGTGGTCTGGTGGTGTTCTCTGATACGAGTATTTGGACCCTGATGACCAATAGTTATGAAGGGAACCTGCTTGAGGTTTGATATTTGGCGATATGATGGACATTGCGTTCATTTTGCTCAGTATATCTGCCGGTTGCTCTGGTGAGGAGGGAAGCGGAACACTTCGAGTTGATATCACTTCTGTCGAGTTTTGGAGCGTCGTGTTTGACAGTTCACTGTCGTTACTGGAGAATGAAGATATCAGGTTTTCTACACTACTTGTACTCGGGATAGATGCACTTTCTGATTTAACGCTTGGCCAAGTGAGATAAGATGGTGATTTGGATATCTGAAAATATATACTATGTTATATGCTTAAGTAGATTCAGCGCGATTTTTGATTCGTAAGCGGCAGAAGGTTCGAGATAAAGTGAAGTGTTTTGTTGGATTCGCTCAATTTTTTTTTTCAGATTTTCTGAAAAACAACTCATAGCTTGAACTAACAAAAGGTATTCAAGTATTTCACAACGCGCTCATGTAATCGGATCTAAGGAATAGAAATCACAGAACAGATGTTTATTTTGAAGTTGATCGTTATGGGATGTGAACACTTTGGGATATCGTCTAGAATATAATATGCGAGTACCAGAATACATAAAACAAACCGATGATTTGAAATCATAGGTATGTGCTGGATGGTTGAATGGATTCTTCGGAATTGTAGAGAATACATAAGCTGGTGGTGGAATGGAATGAACGATAGGTTTTGATGTAATCGTGGTGTGATGGACAAGAGCGTTAGGAATTGCTCGACCAGCACAAGTACAATGTATACAACGGCAGTCCGTTAAAGCTAAATACATAACGATGTCATTTTAATAGTATTTTGATAGCATAATATAATAAATAATAATAATATTTTCGCTTAGATTTAGAAATCATAGTATTGGTATTAGCCATATTATTACTGCTTTTAGTATAAGTTATAGTACATTTATTATCATAGTAGAAGAATTCAAAAGAATAAAAAAATATTCAAATTAAAGCATCTTTGAAACATATAAACACATTACAAATATTCATCCCTAATGGTGCGGAGTAAATCGCAAAACTTGGAGCCTCAGGTGTGATTCGCACTCGAAACGTATGAAACGATAATGGGAGTTTGTTTGAAGTTCGTTGTGATTTTCCGAAACGGCCAGAAAACTGGTCTTGTCAAAATTCTTAAGAAATATATCGACAAGTTAATGGCAGTGTTCCAGTTAATATACGTCAATTAGAATAGCGCTTGGTATTTCACTATTAAGCATCGCAAAAAGAAAACAATTAGACTCTTGTTCGTTGATTGAACAAGCCTGCTAGTTTTTAAATTCGATTCATTTGTAATTATTCTAATACTGTAACAATAGCGATCTATGAAATACGACCGATTTCACAGCTACAGCAATCTCCTCACAGAGTTCCGTTTTTCGGAAATGTTAATTTAAATCCTCAAATGTTATATGATTATCTCTTCTAAAGCTTCAAAAAACTTCAGTGTAGTTGATTTCAATTTTCCGACATATTATGTTTCTGCTGTGTTAATGATACCACTTTTTTTAACAAAAAATGAGGTTGTTGGATGGTCCAATGCTTTCTTAATGAACAGCGGTTAAGATTTAGATATAATCCTAATAAGATAATTGTTGGGGTTGATCAAAACCTTGTGGTGGGGGTCGCCCCCGCATTCATGTTTCACGTGGT
>KN716220.1:70058-88343 GCA_000816705.1 Dictyocaulus viviparus | reverse complement strand
ACATGTAAACCATTACGTAAAGGAGATCCGATAATATCTGTTAAACACTGAAGCAAAAAAAAACTCTTCAACACATAAAAACATTACTGCTCATGCAACTCTGCTTTACCATATGAAATGAAAGGTCACAGAAAATTTTCAAGACAAATTTACATGGTGTAACATAATAGAGCCATACAACAAAAAAGCTTGTATTAAAGTAATATTGAAATTATTCCGACCAGAGGAGCATGCTTGGAACTCGCTAGTGTCACACAGTTACAAAACGTAACCATCCTATATTTCATTGTAAGAAAACTCATACAAAATACTACCTACATAACAGTAATTTTAGTTGCAATATCGAAGGAATAACGTGACAGTTTCTGTTCGACCTCAATTGCTGCTGCCTGGATCGAATTGTTCCTTGAATTTCTCCTCAAGGAACACTTAATTTTAATTCAAAATGTACAAAATTGGACATCTTATATGGTTATGAGACGATTCGTTTTCAATTATATCAGCGCAGAAGCAACTTATTGCCGTTGTCGCCTGTCGATGACGAATTGTTGAAACAGAGCGAATACAAAGTAAGTTTGAAGATTTTTTAAAGAATGGACACATTACTGACTTTGCAGTTTATCAAACACTATCGAAAAAAACGAGTGCTACATAAAGTGTGACATGATATGGTGCATCGCAAACGAGAATGTTGTCAATTAAATAAGGTTGTATTAGAAAACACATACAAGGTCATTCGTGGCACGCGTTCAACCTCATCCACGTAGGCTAGATGGTATAAAGCGCTACGTGATCAAACAGACCTATTAAACAACAATTCGTTCGCAACACCAATCTATAGCGTAGCCGTTGTATAAGCGGAAAACTTACTTTAACTTCGATATATAAATACCTTGTGTAAGATACTGTTCCTCGCTAAGAAGAGTACATTTCACTTGACGGTGTTACCTTTGGAAACATGAAGAGCAGCTTCTCATTTAAATAAAGAAGGTTGAGATATAGCGGAATTTCGCCACTTACGTGAAGTGAAACACAGTGGTTGCGAAATAATGGAGAGACAATTTTTATTAGAAACACGTTATAGCAAGGCTGTTCGTTTATGTGCGAAAAGTGCTGCTATCCGACATGCGCAGACAGATAAGATGAAAGAGACGATCAGGTAGAAGTGAAGTCGGGCGCGAAATGGACAACACCCGCGCGGGAAATAGCGCGACCAATGAGGGAAGCGACAAACGCGGGCCTACAAGTCGTGTCGGAGATGGGGACGGGTCAGCCCACGCCAGCCATAGCAGTAATGCACGCCGCACTGTCACCGACCAGACCGATTTCCGCGGAGGAGCAACAATCCATTAACGACCTCAGGTACGGCAGCAGGCCGGTGTCCTGCCAGGAATGGCAGCACGCTCGTTTCGGTAGGCTCCTGTGTGGTCGGTTGATCGAATGATCGCATCAACAGGATTGTTTGAATATCACGCTCAAGATCATGAAAATCTAAACTTTAAATGGACCTTTTGTGCTGTTTATAGCGTCCAATACTGTTTTGGAATGACAATGTATGTGGTGTGTAGAATTTTAACTTTCGGTTCGTATTTGTTTTTCATCATATCACCTCCTCAGCTTCTAGCTTTTAGCCAGTGTCTAGAAAATTCTGAAAATTATTTGTAATAAATTAGAAAATCTTGAGCTAAAATCGTTCACGTAGGGTTGATTGCGACGTGATATTGATGAAATTTATCTTTTTTTTACTAAATTCTCGATGAAAATATCTTTACCCTGCCAGCAGTAACGATTTAGTTGTTTTGTTATTCAGTGACAAACTACAAAAAACAAATATTCATTGAATTTCTGCAATCCTTGTTTGAATCGAGCCTCAAATCCTATGAGAACTATGCGTAATGCGTTCGTCGATTGTGTCAGTGCTTAGTCACAACGAATTGTTCATTGAACATAACCTAGTTTGAGAACTTAAGTATTTTGTTTGTTCATTTTTCGTTATATTCAACGTTTGCAATCATCGATCATAGCACTAAAAATTATGAGAAGAAAATACTAAAAAACATCTGCTACACCACACACTTCTGTCATGTTCCCGTATTAGAACAGAAAGCTAAAGGCTTGATAGAATGGTGCGTATAACAATTCATCGATCCCGGATGTATTTGTTATCTCTAAAATTACATAGCGATATCAAGAGTCATCTTTCATGTGCATTTGAGTCCTAGAGCAAGCAATGAGCATGTTACTTAGACATTGCTACTAATTACGAAAACATTTCTGCCACCAGCCAACACAAATCTCATAACACGACGCGCAACCGTGCCCATTTCCCCGTAGACGGGTATCTGTCAATCGATACTCTATATCATAGAGGGAATAGCACTAAGCGAGTATCAACTCGTTAATTTCTAACGAAACAGTACACATATGTGTGTTGTTGTTTTCACATTGGTTCTAGTTTTATTTTCATGTAATGAGGTGATAATTGAGAAGTACAGGAACTAAGTTCAAACGAGTTGTGCTGCATTGCAAGGTGTTACGTTTTTCGAAACTTCAATATATAAATTTGTTCCTAGTGGCTTTGTTTGCAGATTTCGTCCGCAGCTACATTTTAGGACAATTCTACCTTCAATTGAATGTTTGGAGGACTCGTACGTATTGCGATGGCTGCGCGCAAAAGACCTTCGATTTGATGAGACTGCTGATGCATTGAAAAAACATGTGGTGTTTCGAAAAGCGTGGGAACTCGATGCTATCTCCTCCTGGGAAGCACCTGAGGTGTGCATTATATTGCTGAGATTCATTATATTGGTCAGGTTCTATATTTTATTGGTGTAACTAGTCCCTATTTAAATTGGTTTCCAAAGGAATTTTCAGTATGAGTAGTGCTTTATTTTTAGAACTTGGTGTTATTCATTTAATTTCTCCGAATGTAAAGTACTCAGTTCGTGTCTTAAAGTTGATTGACCAAGGAGACTGTAAACTTATAGTTCCGTTACTATTTTTGTTTTTCCTTTTTGTGCGAAAGTACCAAGAAGTAGCAGTATGAAGAATTTTGTTGTAACCGTAGAATCATTGTTTCAGTAAATAAGTTTTCTCAACATTAATTAATCTGTTTGGAGATGTATGAAGAAAGAGAAGTTCATCGTAATTTGAAATCATTTTTAGTAGTCTTATGATTAAAAAAGTGTGGAACGCTAATGAAAAAGTCTTAGCATTCAATATAAATTTAGCTTCAGTTCGTTTTGATTTTTGGATTTGTATTTTAATTGTCGTTTTTGCCTATGTTGCGTGAAGGTCACTATTGCCAAGGTTTCTGTCAATAACTAAAAATCTTAGTGGATCGTTTTACAAAAGAATTTATGCCATCTCATTTTGTTTTAAAATCTTAAAATATTTGGATAACGCTTTCTAGGTTGTTGATTTTGTGCTAAAAGTGTAACAATCTGCCATTTTGATTGTAACTCTGTTATTAATTCCATTCACGGCTATCTAATGTTGATCTAGGAAACATCTAACAAACTGGTATAGAATGTCCTTGTCAACTGAAGGATTGGCAAAGGATTCTTTTTCAACAATTTGACGATCTAAGAAATGCGCTTGGTAAAGTTTTATTTAGAGGAAAAATAGGTCGTTTGGACATAACCTTATAAGAGATACGAAACAGTTCGAATGACATTACTTATAGTTGGTAAATCCAATCCTAGTGCTTGTTGTTTCTTTATACATTTGCATTCATGAAAAGCAATTAGCAAGAGAAAGATTGATATCCTGTCATCAAACGATTTTGTTGAGTCGTTCGACATCGATCAGAAGTTGATACGCGCTAAATTTCTATTATTTGTGGTCGCTGATACGATACATTTAGAAGGCTTTAGCGTCTTAAATGTCTGATGAGAAGAAAGCGATCAAAACTGCAATAGTTCACAAATTTTTATCTCCACTTTTTTAAAGCCTTCTTTGTTGTTACTGAGGAATTTTTTTACCATTTTGTTAATGGCTGGAAATATCAGAATATATCAATCGTGCCATTTCTTTTCATTTAATCTCATCATTTCGTTGAGACCTGTATGCAACAGATGGCCTTGGCAGTGATTTCTACCTTATTAATATGAGAGGCGCACTACATATCTAAGGCGTGGTTATGCAAAATATGTGGTAATGTGAAGTTTTTCATGTGTCGTCCTCAAAATACGGTAAAGTAATGGATTATTGAGATCTTCTATTCCATCCACTTCTTACGAGCGCATTGGCATTGAAGAATATTTAGCATCGGTGTTGACTCATTATCGTAGCCGTTCTGTATCAACTATGATAGATTATAATGGTTTATTTTCGTACCTCTAATAATACCGAGTTAATAGCAAAATCTGAAACCTCAGGCGGTACTCGAACTCGTATTTACAGATGCCTGTCTGTCTGTGCTGCCGATAGCACTGCCAAAAGCCTCACTTCGCAGTCACTCAGTATGCTTTACCTTATCTAAGTGGATATTTTATCGGAAACCCTCTGTTAGCGGGTACAATTCGTTGGGAAGATATTGAAATTAGATCCTTTTGCTGTTGGTGTTGTATTCTTCATTGTTTAAACCATCAGGTTATAAATAATAATTTTGTCAACTCTCAAGATGGATCTCTTTCACGTTCTTTATTTCTTTGATATAACGTGACTTTTCATCACAGCGCTCGCGATACATAATTTTTCGTTTTTCATTTCAGTGAAATAAAATGATTTTTCAAAACATTACTGCATTAGTCAAGTGCGAAAACCACAGTGCTTCAATATTCCATTCATCTTATGAGAATGGTAATTTTCAGGATATTGGTGGCTTTATTGATATTATTTTCGTGGTATTATGATCAATTAGCCCTCGGTAAAATCAATTTCTCAGTTTTTTAAATCTAATTTATGCAGCATTTAGCTTATTTCTTTTTCCATATTACACTTATTGTTAGTATCCTATTCTTCTACATGCTCAAGAAATGGATTACATAGCTGTTGGTTTCATGAAGAACGCAACGCAATAACAGTAATGTAATTCTTTCATATAAGATTTAGCCCCTACCGCAAAAACATTTTGTTTTATTCCTGGCATTCATTCCATATATACTTGCTGACACTTCATAGTTCAGACCGATATTTTGATTTTTTGAAGCTTGTGAAAAATAGGTCACTGCAGTTGAGTAGAAATGAATTATTAAAAATTTGTTATTAAGATATGCCATCTCATTATAGTCGTTTAGTTTTTGGTGCTTCAGTGGATATTAGACTTCCCAATTTCCTAATGCTTTATCGAATTTATTGTTTTCGGCTTCTTTCAGTGCTTGGAGAAGTACTGTGGATACGGGTTCCTCTCCGATAAAGATGGACGACCAATTCTTATGTCGCTACTTGGAAACATGGATGTTGAGGGTAAGATATTGTTTTGTTTAAATAATTTTTGGCAGCCTTGACGGTATCTACTTAAAGACACATTTTACATCTTTTTTTTTATCATAAATTCATAATTTTGCTGTTAAATCCGTGGTTGAAAACGTGATTGTCGACCATGCTCTTTCCTATTGTTCATTAGAAAAAACCGGATTTTTATTTTTCTCGTGACTTTATTAACGGAAAATTGCCGTAAACCTCTGTTATCTAACCCAAATCAGAATTGTTTTTTGTTGGGGAACATAAATTTAACTATCGAAATTCTATGAGTTTTGAATCTAGATATGTTTGACTTGAGTTGTTTGATCATATCATATCATTATCGCTGTATCATTTCAATATTGATAGTATAATATAATACCTCTCCATTCAATTTTACAATGATTCAATGAAAATTTCGATATTTTAACAAGCACTTTGAGATTATAATTAAGTAGTATGTAGTAGTACTCCACAGTTGAATAGGTTAACGTAGTTTTATCGCAAGGGAAAAATGAAGGCGTTCAACGAGTTGTCATATAGTGTGTTTACTTTCGTATTCCGACACATCGGCTGTAAGAAGACAATATGAAATAATGTAATATGAAGAATGTTCAGTTGTCGAACATGTTGATAAACTGACATATTCTTCTATTAGAAAGAGATCTCCACATGTTCTTAATTAGAAATTTTTTTCAGTTAATAGGCACATCTGACAGGATAAAAGGAAGTCAGTTATTGTTTTAAAACAAAAGTTAGATAGTAGTAAATCAACTAGGAATTAATTATTTTCTCACAAATGGCTTTCGAAATGTCAGAGTCAGAAGAAAAGCGTTTTTGTTTAATAGACGTGAAATATTTCATCTTGTATATCATCGTTTTAAATAAGAAAACGGTTTTCTAAAATGCAGGAAGTTTAATCTTTCTATAATAACTTCTAGATTACTATGTTTGGTTTAAATCAAATTCTACCCTGACGATTTTTCCAGGGATGTTGAAATCAGTTGCTTCTCTGGACTACATCAAATTCTCACTTGCTGCTATTGAAAAGGGGTTACAGTTGTGTGCACAGAAAGCAAAACAGGTGGATTAGAAATTACGTTCGGTTCTTCAGATTAGTTCGTTTCTGTGTATCTATTTCTAGTAATTATTCTGCTTGAATTATGTTGACTAATAGTGACAGAGGCTCCAGATGTTGCTAAATTATTTTGCTATGCTTTTTTTCTTTGGTAATATTCAGAAGAAATGTCCTACAATTTTTGTTTTAGGGATAATTTCTCTAATTACTTTTTGTTATCTTATCATTTTTTAGACTTGGTTGATTTGTTACTTTTTTGAAATACAAGTGCATAAACGGCTATAAATAATCTATTTTGCGGCGTCATCCTACTTTATTCTAAAAATAGGCTGCGAAAATAGTCACTAATATGCCGAGGAACTGATGAGCCTCAATAATATTGAGCAAATACACTATTATCACTCACACTTACTTTACGTCTGAGGTCTTACACACAACATGCAACATATGATCATTTCAAAACTTGGTGTTCAGACAGGACGACCGTTTGAACAAATGATGTTAGTTTTTGATCTGGATCATATTGGTTCAGCGCATTTCTCATGCAAACAATTTGCGAGCTCGTTCACAACTCTCGTCACCCTCTTTCAAGAGCACTATCCACTTGTATTGAGGAAAATCCTTATTATCAGGTTCGTGATTAGATTCTGTTGCACAAGAAATTTGGATCCTTCAGAGATGCCGATGATGAAGGTGTTCCATGGTTTTTTGCATGCTTTTTAGTACATGAAAGGAATTTTTTTTCAACACGTCACGAATACTTAGGACTTAGAAGCTTCTTCTCCTACAATTGTTACCAACACTTTGTAAAATACGATTGGTTTGTTCAGAGCGCCGGAAATGGCACGGATCGCATACGCTTCAATTACTGCAATTCTTAGCGATCCAATCACAAGACTCATCGAAATGCCTTCTGAAGTGCATTTCTTTATTTGTTATTCATATATCCATTATAACACTTTATTACTTTTAAAGTGTTGATCATTTGATCAAATAGCAGCGTAATTTCAGGCCGATTGGAAATGGGCACTAGCTCAGCACGTCAATTTGGATGCATGGCCTATTCATTGGGGAGGAAATTTATCTGAGAACGGTGATCCAAAGTGCCCAGCTACTATTCGGTAGAATTTCAAATCATTTATTAATATCTATGTATTTTGCATTCTTTTTCAAATCAGGATTTCGTCTAAAGGGTATGGTCCATTATTTCAACTAATCTTACTGTTGCCTTCTGAAATCCTTAATAGACCTAGTCCTTTATTACAAGTTTTATTTCAAAGACCTAGACAATTCTAAGGGTTCTGGATATTCCATACTGCCTGGAGGTTTTTGCTGCCACTATATATTGCAGTATTCCTAAATGTACTGTTTTACTTTCTTTGTTTGTAGAATTGATTACACAACACTTCTTTTGTATTATTGTGAAATTCGCATTTAAGTTTGGATGTGATATGTTTATACTGTTCAACACAGAATCACATTCAAAATGGATTTCAGCTTAGTGATTTAGATATGGAATGGGTCCAGTTCCGTCTGATTACTTTGTCGATCCGAAGAAAGCAATGCCCGATTATGATCAACTAACAACTGTTTATGCTGGAGACAAACACCTAATTTCGATACGAATAAAGGAGAAGAGCAAAATCTGGTAGGCTTTGAAGTATATCAAAGACTAATCTGCTAAAAGTGGTACAAGGCTGTATACTTATAATGTCATTCTGTCAAAATAATAGGTTTTTAGAGACCAGCAGTTGTAACGTTAACGTTGTTTATTTTCCAACATAGGTATTATTTAACTTAATTTTTTGGTTTTTAAGAAGTATAATCTTGATTAGTAAAAAATTTGAACAAAATATTGGAATTGGGGCATCACTATCAAACAGGGTACTATTTGGTCTCTTGAAATTGATGGAGAAAAGCTAAAAAAATACTGAATTGAAAATTGATGGTGCGATATATGTCAGTCAAATTAAAAACAACATTTTTCATTCTGTTTTGCAGCTGGCAGTACATGACGGACGACGACGACATTGGATTTGCCATCCATTTCGACCCTTCGTTTCAGGTAATACTACAGCAGTTTATAAAATTGGTGGATAGATTTATTGTTGCATTTCAATGACCACAATGAAATGTTTCATTGTTCAACACAGCTTGCTAAAAAAAACTAATCTATCGGTTAGGAACAAAGTTGTTTTCATCTTTATGTCGACGTCAGTGTTGTATATAATGTAGTTTTACATTTCCAACTCTCATATATTTAGTATATACAAGTTGAAGTTATTTCATCTTCATAGATTTCGATTACTCGACATTAAAGGGCGCATATCTTCACCGCTTTGTTGCTTTTGCAGTATAATGTTTAGTGTAGTACATTTTTAGAACGTTTCAAGTGTAAATGAAGACATGCACTTAGTCGAGAATGCAGTATTAAATAAGCACATTATTCTTTGAAAATTAAATGGAGTACCATTCTAGCAGCTCTGCTGTGGTTATTTAGGATACGCTTTGTTGGTTTTCGTATTTAATCACGTTAGAGCTAGCGAAAGTGAAAATAGTGAAAATTTCATTTTTTCAATTCAAATCGATAAATAAGGAGAAATGTCTTTGTATGAAAATCTAGTCCAATATCAACCTGTAGAATCTGAGGTCCATAAATACCTTTGTTTGTCCCTCTTGCAGTAAGACATGTGACGAATTGAAAAGTTTTTTAAGTACTTCCTGATTTTGTTAGTGAGAAGCAATTTTTTATTGGAATAAAGGCTGTTGGATTTAAGTAGGATATATCGTTAAACTGAGAAATATGGTCATCAAAGATGAGATGAACTTTTGTAATATGATTCCTTAATGTATTTCGTTCTTTAGCACATTTCTGTCCGTGAAGGGATGTTTTCTTTAGCTATATAGTGTCATATAATTTATATAGCTAAAAGATTAGGGAGATATGTTTGTATTTTTCTAGTAGTCAGAAAGAAATACTGCGACAAGTGTGCGCGAAACTGATGAAATCACTTTCTTGCATTGTGATAGCGTTCTGTGTAATGTTCATAGCAGTCATAAATTATGTTTTATATGACACTGTTTATGTTATTTGTAGTACGATTTTTACTGTACTCGTACTCCTACGCAAATCGTTATGACGACGAGTGTAACATTGAATCCCAAACAAAAATTGTGAATTAGTCAAGTTTTGCTAGTGAACATGCAGATCAACAAAGTTAAACAGGAATTCCATATATGGCTTGTTGTCTCAATAGATCCATTTCATAGCGGCTTTTTCTACTTTGTCACTCACTACATCTGTTAAAAGTTTGTCATGATCTAATTTGATTGAGGACGTTTTCATCTTTAAGAAATATATTAAATACTGTGTCCTATATTTCTATTACAGTATTTTTCAATTATTCATAATGTCATTCTATAATAATATCAATTTGGTATGCAAATGAGCTTCGTCGATTCGTCTGAGTTTTTCTCGGGAATGTGAATGTTTGAAAATTAATGCTTAATATTTAAAAATTGGATAAAGAGATATTTTAGGCAAACAACTTGACAGAAATGGAAATTGTATACCCATATATTCGTCTTGAATGCACAAATGTTCCCATTTCTGGACATTACGTGGCAGAAAAGGCGGGCAATTGTGAGTGTAGTTGCTATTATTTGCGAAATGATAAACTATCAGTTCAACTATTACCATTGAATGTTATTTAATTAATGCGATTTCGTCCAGATATAATCGAGTTCGACAACTACTACTCATGGTTTTCGGCCAAGCAACTCCGTTACAACATTGAAATTGAGGAAATGTAATATAATGAATCTAATAGTTGTTAAGATTGACGACATTAAGTTGTACATAAAAATGTAAGATATCAGCTACAATATTATGTGTATTAAGGCTTCGAACTCATAATCGATCCTGCTAGTTATGTTGTTTACCAACAAAATATTATTGCTGAATAATTGATTAAATGCGAATTCGTAATTGACTGCGATAAATAATGATGATAGTGTTGATACTATCACTCTTGAAGTTGTTGTACTTCGTTCGACATAAAAGACATTATACTTTGTCAAAGAGAACAAATTACATCTGTTCATTCAGCAGAATTTGTAAAGATGAAGCATTTTTGAAATATTTAGGACAGAGGAATCAGACAATAAGGTGCCATCGCATTTGCAAACATAGTGTTGAGAATGGAGTTTTGCTTAAGATGTCGTAGCAATTCCTGTCAAATCCATCATCTGCCAAGTTGAGTTGATGAATACAGACTCGAGATGAACTAGACGGATTTATAACAGAAGGCATTGAGGTTGTACATGAAATTGTTGAGTGGTAAATCTGGAATAACTATATCCAAATGAACGCAGGTGGAATCGTCGGCATTGGCCTAGTTATGTATCTATTTTCCAGACATTGTTCTCTACTATTTTGATTTGCTTGAGATCTTACGCATTCATTCTGATGTAATAGGTTGCAATTAAATCTGAAATGCAAAGTTCTCAGAGGTGTCTCAGAGTCACTTAATTCAATGAACACGCTGGGTTTTCTGCGGTCGATATCTGATGAGTTGTCCCATATTTCTTAACAGTTATTTAGGTTGGTTTTTTCTATATCCAAGTTAAGTCGCTGTCAAAAAGTTTGGTATGTCGTGGATTGTTCTAGCAGCTTTGGTTACGAGGTTATAAAAGAGTGGAAGCCCTGCGGGTCAATTTATTGGGAATCAAAACGGAGAAGGGTTGCGTTCAATTATGCTTTGCAAATACAAGTTGGAGGTCACTATGAATAATGACAGAGAAAATGAACCTTGCGCTAGACACAGGTAGTAATACAGATCGCACTGAATCGGAGGTTCATGCAATAAAGAGCTACATGGGTTGCAAAAGCCAACCTACGCCGGCTGCACAGTCACTTTGGAAGAAGGGTTATCATAAGAAGAAGGATCGCTTCACGCCATGAGCTAGAAAGTTTACATGCAGGTATCCAGGATTTCGAACGGCAATTTTGAAGCGAATACTGTGCACAATTGACGATCGTTTAAATAAAATGAGCTGTTGTTAAGTGAAGCTTTGACGGATGCTCCATGCAGTGACCGACCGCGATTGCGCTGCAGGCATGCCCATTCGCGACCTTCTGCTGCAATCGTACATGACTTTCTTGAGTCGTTTATCATTTAACGATGAGTCTCTGAGTATACTATGAAAAACGCGCACCACACACGGCCTTTTGGCGACGTACCTGCAAGCTTAACCTAGGTTAACATGAGTTACATGGTCTCGAGATTATTCTTACGGTTTTTTGGGATTTCAGATGCCTGATATTTTCGGAATCAGACGGTAACAATCAGAAAATGCTGATGTCTACGAGGAACAACTCGGATGCTTAACTACAGCACTGGTCAAGAGTGATCGGACCGACTTCTTTGGTCGCCAATCATTATTCATAGGAAAAAGGCATCCAACGTTTTTCTAACAAATGATTGCATGTAATTGATCATTACGCTTGAAGCTTGTTGAATTTAGGCATTAACATGGCCGTAAAGAAAGAAGACAGTATTAATAGGAACGGGAAGGACTGGGGTTTTACACGGTTTGCTTAATATGTGCTATCAATACTATCGATCAAATAAAAGAGACGAGGCTCCAAACAAAAGAGTACTTTCAAGAATGCTGCAATCATTGTTTACTCTTTGCTTGCTTATTTTACGCCTGACTAAGTACATTTATTCACTTGTTTGTATCCTATTGTAATCAGTCAGATTTTCTTTTCATCAGTTCTTCGTAAAACAGCTACACTTAACGGGGTGAAACACAGATTCTGTGATGCCTTTTTCTTCAACGACTGTAAAAATCCGTAATTAGTAGGCAATTTGTCACATCTTTATATAAATCTTATCGTTTATCGGTATAAGATAAGATAATTGTTGGCGTTGACCAATCCCTTGCGGCGGGATGCGCCAACGCATTCGTGTTCAACGTGATATCGTGGAGGTGGTTGAATGCGTGCCTTTGTTATACAATGTTTTGAGTTGACCACTCTTCACCAAGTCGGTGCCAGTTATTTTACCCAGATTTCTCTGGTACTGTTTTACGGAGGGATGGCGAGAATGATAGGCCTGGGAACGGCCGCGAACTGATTCGGGCCGGTGTGTCATTGCGACACCTCTACCACTGAGCCACTGCGCCCCCGCCGCCGTTTAGCGGTACTTATTTTAAAATTTTAGAAGTATTATGATAGAAATGGTACAATTTTGCTGTAACTTATTTGAACCTACACTTCGTCACTACAAACAAACCAGGCTGAAGGTTTTTTCACAACGATTGAACGAACGCTACGAACGATTTATGAACAAAATTTGTAACGATCTTATCTGTTAAGGTCAAAATTATGGTTTTTATTTTGATAATGTTGTGATAGAAGATATTTAATAAAAACTCTGAGTTATGAGGAATCATCGCAATAGAGTTCGGAAACACATCGAATAAAAAAAACAAAAATCGTCCAAAAATGATAAGAATTTATCATGTTATGATTAAAAATAATGTACAAGAATCATAGAGCGACGACGTGTCTATCTTCATTTTTTCGAGAGAACTCATCAGTAAAGCTTGAGAAGCTTCACAAAAATTAGCATATAGGCTTTCTTGCATTCAGTAAATAACAATTTCTGTTTATTGAAATGATAACATGAAATCACTTTTATGTCACGTTCTGTCAATATTTATACATTATTTTGTTTACTACTTCGATTTTTTCTTCGTATTCATTTTAGTACATTACTACTCATCCAGTCGGTAGATGACTGTCACTTCTGATGAAGATGGTTCGTTTTTTCTTTAAAACAAATAGTCGATAATGGAATGAGGTTGTCGTAATCAAGGTTGACTCACTTCTTTTTGAATAGAATATGATTCAAACGAATGGATTCTCTTAACTTTGAACGATAAACTAATTAGTCAAAGTATCAAACACATTGAACAGTTATGAGCTGTATCAAAAAGCATCTAAAACTTTTTCCTTGACATTTTACATTCCTTGTAAATATATCGATTGATATGTATATATTAATAAATAGTGTCTGTTAGCGAGTTATTGCAGTGATCTCCTTTTAGTTGAGGGAAATTTCAATTTTATCTGAGCTTACTTTTCCACAAAGCGTATTCTCATTGTATTCATCCCTAATCCTTGTAGGATTCATCTTAAATCAAATATGTTTATGTTGGTTCCACATAAAAATTTGAAATCAAATTTGATATGAAATTAAGATAAAGAATGTCTTGAGAATTCTCATCACTAATTATCCTGTCTTCTTTAAATACTTTCTGATGATTAACGTTAATAAAACGAGGTAGCATGACGTGGTCAAATCTCTGACATGACCCTGGGCGGCGTTCATTAGCGTCACTCGGAGTTTTGATCAATCGATATCTAGTTTTCATTGGAAAACGAGTTATTTAAGAGTATTTGACTAATAAATAGAATTTGTCAAAACTTGTATTTCAATAAAGATGCCAATGTAAAATCGATTAAAATAAACACCATAGCAGTCATAATTATTAGGAATGAAACATTTCGAAAATTTCTTACAATACACGATTTATGGTATGATGCAGGTTCGGGTCCTGAAGGAGTATCCAAGTTTGTTAAAGGAAAAGATAGACGTTTTCAAAGATGACACTTAATCAGTGTTGACCTCCTCATTGATTTTTGAGTGTATCACTCGTGTGTCTCATGAGCGGTAATAAATAAATAGTAGCTTTTGCTAGTAGGTGTGTTAATTAGGAGTGATTTTATCCTAATTAATGTTTCTCCTATGGAAATCATCTAGCTTGAGAGGACAGATGATGTTCCTCACGAATATTTTCATCGACATTAGAATTGAACTACTGACACAAATATGTTCAAACTTAAAGCTCTACGATAAAGAAGTTCTTTGTTATTTATTGGATTTTTATATGTTGAATTCGCTAAACATGACTCTAAAAGCTTTCACTTGAATAAATTCCATCATAAAACACTTGCATAACTCAACTGAGGCTACGATGTGATTCAGCTTTAAGTTTGAACTTGTGTAATTCTTTTTCACAAGGCTCATAAGTTGTGTGGTTGCTGATGATACTGATCTCTTTGTCGCAGAAATTAGAAACAGATGCTAACTAATGGAGGTGTTAGGACATCGCATTTAATAAGTAGAAGATATCGGTTATAGAAGGTTTGAAAGCAATTTCGCTAGATGGCTGTCTTCTGAATTACGTATGGAAAGGAATAGATCGACTACACGATAATTTCGCAAACGTATGAGCTATAGAGGAGATGAGTTAAAACATAACGAAAAGAGCGAATGCTTATAAGTTATATACAGGCAAAAAATTGGTGGCTTGGTCCAGATCTCTATCAAATAAATATGATTTCGTATCTCTTTTTCATATGAAAAAGTGATTTCGGGATAGTTCGTCGAATAAAAAATATAGCTGTTTAGAAACTAGGTGAAATTCAGCTCAGTAGAATGACACGATTAGATTAGATGCTTATTGTTCAACTGTCTGCTTAAATGTCAGCAGTACTTGATCGGTCAGAGTTGTACAAATATCGCTTATCTATCATACATTAGTTGAACACTGATGAGTCTCAATGACACTATATAACAGTGTACTCATTTAGCAGAGAAACAAGCCACTGAGAACTTCTTGTCTTTAGGACGCGACATATGCTCAAATTACAAGTCACTGAAGTATGTGTAACCGTTTCTTGCTATGATCTGGTCATCCATCCCTCTCTTGAAGTGTTGATATTGTTGTGTCGGTCTAGGAGGCTAGCGTGACCAGGATAAGCTACCACGTGCACAATCGGAAACATTTCAAGCAGCATTGCCATAAAATAACTTAATCCTTGATTTTTGGCAATGTTTACAATGTCTAAAACAACTGTTCCTTTTACACAAATGACAGTGAAAAAGATTAGTTCTCTCTTCTAGAAAACATAATAGTCAAGTTGACCTTTGACTTCTTGCTTAGTTATGATAAACCTCTAGGTGGTTCGATTTTTCCATTGTCATCGATCAACTTTTGAAACGCAACGAAACAAAAGTATCTGTTTCTACTGTCCATGTAAAATGGAAAGC
Organism: Dictyocaulus viviparus; assembly: GCA_000816705.1. Taxonomy (NCBI): domain Eukaryota; kingdom Metazoa; phylum Nematoda; class Chromadorea; order Rhabditida; family Metastrongylidae; genus Dictyocaulus; species Dictyocaulus viviparus. The sequence goes on along the minus strand of KN716220.1, from coordinate 72,734 downwards.
AAACATTCACTGCGTCTACAGTATCCCCGTTTTTTACGATATTCTATGTATCTGATTTCATCTGATGGTATTACTACTGTAAACATGAAACGGAACTGATTCTTGGATTTTTCTTCGAACGTCTACAATTTTTCAGATGACAAAGTACTCGCACCTTACTGGTTTGCAATATTCGAACTCGCCTACATTGTGATTTTCGTCGTAATTTCAGTCGTTGTTCACCTACTTCGTCTACTTCAGGTAAGGCGTGGACTCATTCAACATGAATTTTCAAATATTTTCTCTGAAAAAATGTTTCTATAAATATAGGATGTAGTTGTGCCATTGTGAAGTATTACAGATATCTCAATTCCTTTTCCTCATTTACCAAATATAGTACAGTTTTTTTTGTTACTATCCTCATTTTTCCATCGTTTTTTTCTCAACTATTTTATTGTTCTGAACGACTTTTCTGCCTAAATTTTCTATCGTCTTGTGAAAGTTGGAATATAAGGAATTTCCTTGTCACTATCGTTGATTTGAGTAGCGAGTGAAATGGGAGAAAGAGTTCTATAGTACCCATAGAAGTGTCTAAGTTTGAGGTGAACGTCAACGCTGTATCTCTTTGTTTGATCTATGAAAGAATGAACATGAAGATACTCTAGCAATACTTTACGAATATGTTATTGATCCAACTAATATTTCTTAAGCTGGATGACGATGCCGTCACGATTCATCATAGAATTCACAAAGACGTCATAGCCCAACAGGAACGGAATTTCATAGCTCAGAGAAAGGTGAGAGGTTTTTTTTTGAAGTTGCTTTAACGGGAAAGCTGCTTGGCAAAATCGTCATTATGTCGGCCAAATTCGTATTCTATTTCTTTCAGGAGAACTTCTTGCATAGAAATCCTTTGTGAGTACTCGCTGTCTACTTCACCTGTTAGAAAAGCTCTTAATTTTTGATTGAATGTGTTGAAATCGAACTTCCGAATAAATATTCTCAAGCAAATCAGTGTTTCTGTGGGAGATGATCGGGGCGCAATGGCGTCATGGTGGAGGTGCCACAGTGACACGCAGGCCCAAATCAGTTCGCGGTCGCTCCCAGGGCCCACCAATCCCACAGTCTCTTCGGAGTCGATGAATTGTACCAAAGGAATCTATTCAAGAGAACTAGTACTGATTTGGTGAAGAGTGATCATCTCAAGTCACTGTATAGACCAGGCTCGCATTCAACTACCTACACGATATCACGTTGAACACGAATGCGCCAGGTGCATCACTTCACAAGGGATTCACCAAATCAGTGGTGATCACTGCCGAAACTTATCCTCAAATTATGAGAGCAGATGATAGATTAATCAGCGAAGAATTATGTCTAGCAATTTAGCACGAGTTTAGTTTGCTCGTTTGAATACAGACTCGTGAAAAATTTGAGAGAGCACTCGCCATTTATATCACTGTTTTGTGGCGTAGCAAATTTATATCACATTTAACAAACAAAAACATTCAAATAACAGAAAGAATGCGTATGGAACATGTTGCACAAAGCTTAACAAAACATTCAGATTCAGAAATGAAAGGAGAGCGTAGCTCACTATAAAGATGATAACCATGGATCGATATCCATGCTAGCTATGTGGATGGTGTCTGAAGTGACTAGACGGATTTGAACATGTCAACTTGTGCATTGTTAAATCCAATTTAGCCTCAGCGTATTTCATAGAACAAGTAGATTTGAGGGTTTGCAATTAGAATTTAGGCAAATGATATTAATATTTTAGCTGTATTATTACAATTACGTAAATAATTACATAATAAAGACGAATAAAAAAAAGTGTATGTATGGTATTAATAGTAATTTTTTATTAAGTGGAAGATGTAGATATCGTTCTAGGAGATTCAGAACAGAATTTATTCAATATTCACACAACGGGACGATGAAGAGACCATGGATACCGGGAAGATGACGAATGTCAGAGATATAACAGGATATGGGAAAGGATCGCGAGGACCGGGATTTAGCGACTCATCAATGAGGAGAATTATAGTAAAAGGCTGGAGAAGGATACAATAAATAATGCTGAAGAAAAAAAAAGGATTCATACATTTATAATCATATATATAAACATAAGAAACACAATCATTAATCAGATGATGATATGGTTTGGGAGGTCGTATTTTTTTCTTTCGACGAAATAGAACCACTTAGATGATCCTTCAAATGCTGCTCGAGTTCGCTAGGTGATGCACAAACCTTGAAATATTTTTGAGTCAATTACTTGTATATATGCGTGTTCTCTAGAAACACTCAACACAGCAGATTCCACGAAATCAGTGCTCAGATTGTCTTAGAGCAAACATGTCGGCTCGGTGGATAAGAAATATTAATTTTCCCCTTAGCAGAATTTCCCAATCACTGTGCTATGTGCCCTATTTGTAATGATAATAGCTGGGAAAATCAACAAGTTACCTTTTGACAAACTGAGCACACAGTTCGCCAGAGCATCATCATCATTTCAATGTTGGCGACACCCGTAGGTGCGAACAATCCGAGTGAATGTGGCATAGAAATACTTCCTCCATTTGTTAGCGATGTAGACCGTGGTGTACAATCTTCACCTGTCACTCCTGCGTCAAATATTCGTCGGCCTATCAAGACTAAATTCTATGCATAAATAGCGAAAAGGGTAGTTCA
>KN716220.1:43619-54710 GCA_000816705.1 Dictyocaulus viviparus | reverse complement strand
TAGGAGAAACGGTTAAGATCGGCGCGAATACGGTAAACGGCCGACAAAAATAACGATGAAACTCATTCTCTTCCTTATTTGTTAGAGTCTTATCCTCTAAAAGCTTCTCAGCCTACTATGGTTGTTTAGATTTTTCTGTTCAAAAAAAAAAACGCGCTAAGAATTTTATCATGTGCCGGTTCCAATAAAACAGCAGGAAAAGCCGCAGATTTTGTACTAGCTGCTTATTGAGCATTTGGCGTATAGAATTCAGATGTCTTATTTCACTAGTTTCAAGTGTGAAAAGTACTCGAAGAACTCAATAAGGCGACAAATCAAAGAGGTCGAGCAGCTGATTCTCTTCTGATGTCTGATCGGCTTATTGTCGGTGAAGACGAAAGTAGTTGCTAACATCAACTTACTATACAACACAATAAGCTTGAAATGAAATCGATAACGCTGATAACGCTCATTTAGAATTCCTAAACTGTAAATCGCACGCCCACATTACGTCTCATTAATTTCTGTACTTACATCTTCTGCTCTTCTGTTCTTTATCTGTAATTGTCATAAGCATCATCTGTGAAATTCGTTAGGAGTTCATTTTCTTAATTCCTCATCCTTAATTTGAGGTAATTTGTAAATTTTTCCTTATAAATCAGATAAACTCATTTGATTTGAATATTTAATGAGGCCAAATAAACATTGAATGTAATCCTTAGCTATTTTTTATCTTCGATCAACTATGATTAGTGGTAATGTTACACTGTTAATATCGCATATAACTGTAAGAATCAATAAGATTTTGGAATCTCAGACGATCGAACTCTGCCGAATTTGCACCTGATGTGTCATCGAATGAATCACCAATTACTCCATTACGAAATTACTAACTGATTCCCTAATTTCTTAACAGCGATGTACTATCAGCACTCGCTGTTTGTAGAAAATATATACGTGTAAATTGAAAAATTTTCAAGAAGAGCGACGGATAGATACAAGCGGGATATCTAAGAAGCTTATCATATCTTCCTAGCGATTTCAAGAAAATAGCAAAGTTTTCTGCACTGATTCTGAGTTCACAGAACGATGTATCGTTTCCTTTTCTTTCTGTTTCCTCCATCACAAATCTTCACATTGTTCTAATTTTTACAGTTCTATAATGAGTATCAGGAGGTATATCGATCACTAACTCTGTTCGCCCATTTCGACGCTATTCTGTGTTGTGAACTTGTTCGTGTCGCTTCGCCGTTGGCTTCGACGTCGTCCGTCCTTTGTTAGGGTGGCGCGAATTCGTAGTGCGCGCAGTCCCATCGCATCATGTGAATTGCTTTATTGCTTTTCTATTGAACGGTCGCTAACGACATCTATAGTTTTCAGTGAAGGATTTGAACATAAAAAGTCCTCTAAAACGGCATAAAAACGTCCGTAGCGCAACATTCAGTCGGTAACTGGTAAACATCGAAAACGATGAGAACAATGTGAGTGATGATGGTGATGATGCTCTTTATATCGATCTTAAATAGTCCCGTTCAAATACGGTAATCACCATGTTGCTGTTTTTCTTCCACCTCATTCAAAAAGTACATATGAAAAAATTCTTGAGGGATATTCTCGTGTGTTCCAGTTAGAGAGTGCAATTAAGGGAATGAACTTTCATAACACTTACACGGAATCATTGTTTATTATTCTGGAATACTATGTTTTTCACAAGATTTCTTGGTTACAATTACAAAGCTATAAATAAAATCAATGAGAGACATAAAAAATATTCAATATATTTCAAAGTGTTATGTTACGGTTTGACTAAAAATATCAATATCCTTCACCCTCACTATTATTCCAGGACTCTATTGATTACTGCTGAAGCTTCAACTATTCGTAAATAAACAATAAACGGAAAAATAACGCCGTAAATAACGGTTGAAATCAAGTACTTGGAATGTTGACAAGTAACTTATGGATTCACTACGAACAACACCAATAAATAATTGTATAATTTTGTAATTACTAGGAAAAAAACAATTGAAAAATCCGTATGTGTACGGTATTAGTGCTTTCAAATATAGCGAAGTCATTAAGAATGTCTACAAGCCGGTTGAAAAAGACGAAATTTTAATGAGGTTGTACTCAGTTGGTACTCAGTTACTCAACAACAATGATATGAATTTAATAGACCGATTGATGATGCAATTAATTCGAATACACAAAAATAACTTTGTTTTTGTAGAAGAATAGGAGAAAAAAAAACTCAAATATTTGTTATACGAACGTACTTGGTCACAGCTGACGGCAGAACACTCAAATGACGGTTGCCGTGACGTCGTCGACGTATCCACCGTCACTGTGGACACTTCTGATGAAGCTGGACGAAAATTTTCACGATTCGCAGTCAGTTGGGCGCATAACGACAAAATCTGTAAATTTTTCCTCTTTCTAATTTATTCTACTTTTTTTTTCCTCGTGACTCGATCTTACATATGAAACGTTTTACATTTTCAGCTTTATAGCTTCCTTTTAAGAGCAAATGAAGAAAAAAAATTACAACCTTATCACTCGTATGATTTTCTTAGAAATAATCTAAAATAAATTTAGAGAATATTCTATAAACTCAGTAAATATGTTGAGACCATCAAAAGCTCCGAAATATTCGTTTGTTTGTTTATTTGTTTGTTTGTTTTCTTTTGAAGATTTGAAATATTTTCTGCGGAATACTATACCTTCTATTAAGCTCGGAATATTGTGACATACCGCATTCCTTACTGAGTATTTAATTTGAATTGAAAAATAAATCGATATCCATATAAATCATAAAGTGATAATATGCAGGAAAGATTAAAGCTAAATCGGTTAAAGCTAAATAGTCCTATCAATTTCAAAGAATGAATTCATCTTTTTTTTTTCTCTCTCCATCATTTGTCACGTCATCAATATGGCTTTTTCAAGACGAAACAATGAAGCAATCAATGAAAAACTTACATTTTGTGATGAAGTCAGATTGGCGAGGGATTCAAAAAGTTTCGAGCGTTGTTCCTCAAATAGAGTATGATCAAATTTCTTCGTGGATAGGTCGATAGGATAAGCATCCGCCGTCTGGCCGTCGTCAACGTCATCCATCTCAGCAGTCGGAAGTACAACTCCTTCAAAATACAATGTGATCTGTAGAATTTCTATCGAAAAAGGAAAAAAAAACTTTTCTATTCAGAAACGATCGATAGCAGGAGGCAAAAACGAGCTGAGTTCGTTTTCTTATGCGCTCTCTATTTACTTATTATATCTGTGGCTACTCAAAGAGAAATTGAAAATGAGAAAAGAAAACAAAAAATAGCTATCGATTGTGAAATTGACTGAGCTAACGAAATGAATGAATTGATTGATTGTTGAAAAATCGATATGGCTAATAACAATTCACCATCAGCTCTAATTTTCGTAGTGAACATTTCAAAAGTTAGGAAAAAGTACAATATTTTCGTATTTGTAGATTGCCCACGTTTCAAAACCATTATTGATTTGAATTATTGATTAATTTTGCTTACAAAACATTCGTCAAAGCAAATAGCAACAAATTTTCATGAATACGTCATAGTTTTGTAGCAGCTTATTAAGCTCATCATTGTAAAATTTTAAAGCTACAGCTACTACACGATACGTGCGTTGTTGTAGAAAAAATCTGAACTGAAAATCTAAGAAATTTTGACTCAAAATCAGACGTGTTCCAGCGGACACATAGCTTTTCTTTTTTAATATTTCAATAATTACTGTAATGTATCACTTCATACAAATTCTATTTACCATTTGATAAGCTCGTGAAGGAGCAGAACAAACACAGTTCAAAATTTCATCATTTCAAATTCTACCGTTTCTTGTACCCGCACGTTTACTTATTTCCTCAAGTAACGATTTCATTTATAACAGATTTTGTTGTTAAATATTTTCATTCAGATAAATTCAAACGCATTATTAAAATCCATCAGACTGCATAAGCTGGACATTAACGATTTCTCTGGAAAAACATTAATTCTGCTCGTCCGAATGCCTTAATTGTTGCCAACATATAAAAATTCATTTACAAAACTAATCGTACTTATTCTTATTGATTTTCACTAACTTGATATTGAAAATGAGGTCGTGATGCTCCTATTAATGCATCACTCATTACTCCGCTGGTCATCGTCATACCGAACACACACACACACACACACGTACACACGTACACCATTCGGCTGTTCCACCTACCGTAACAACTTACTACATACAATAGAAATCGGGGCTGAAATGTTGCTCATCTCAATCATTAACCGCAGAATACTTGATAGCGTAAAGCTTAAAGACAGCAGTAGAAGGAAGACCTGCCGTATATCGTCCATAAATATTATATACGTATCCATGAATTTACTATCTCTATATAGGCAAGAATTTTTGACGAAAACAAAATCAGAAAAGTAAACTACATCTGCTGTTTCACCAAGCGTCATTAGCTATAATTGATTCATATGGAATAATTGACGTCATACACTATGTTAATTTTGTAATCGACTTGCTTACTACAAGTATTACATAATTTGATGCTTTTTTTTTGGTAACCCTATCATTATCCTCGTCCCCTTGTATAGTAACCAACGAGCCCAGCAGAAAATCACCATCCTAAGGTAACGCAACATTGAGACGGCCTCAAAAACGCTCATTCTTCGAAATTTTATGGGTTCGGCAACCAGTTGCCTCATCTAATAATTCGCCAACATCGCAACACAAAATATAATACGGCGGACGATTCGCCCAAACACTATTAACAGAGGCAGCACTTCAAATGAGTAGATGTCGGTTGAGTGAATTGCATTAGAGAGATGATGAGGCATAGAGATTGCAGTACAATCACTGCAGGTAATAAAAAGTTATGATTGTCAACGAGAATAGCTCTCTAAGAAGCAGTTGCTTCTCATAAACTAGCTAGCGAATTAATCATAAGGGGAATCAGCAATAGTGAATGACACGAGGCTATCGAGAGAGGGTGTAAGAGTTAGTGGAAAAGATGAGGCGTCGCGGACAAGGCGATTCATCATGAAATGAGACAAAGCTGCCAGCTAATAAAGTACGTAAATCGATCGACAACTTATTGAAATCCAATGACATTAAAGGACAACGAAAAAACGCTATAGTAGAGATGATTATGTTTCACTGAATACAGTTCGATAACGACATTACACTATAATAATAAAGACAACGAATGATGAAAACTTTTGCGGAAAGAGAACACGCAATCAGCTTAGTGAACTCGAAAACGCGTTCCGCTCTCTATCACTGACATGTTCATCGAGTAGTCCTTCGAAGAAAAAACATTTTCATTAAACGTAATTATGCCAGCTAGAGAGAAAAACAAGCAAATTAATAGTCAGTCAACAAATCGAAATCATAACTTATCGAAAAAAATGCGATTACTGAAAATGAAAAAGAAAGTGACAGTCACGTAATAGAGTTTAATTTCACAGATTATCTATTAATCATAAAACTCATTCAATAACCACCCTCAAATCCTCAAATTATGAATCATCTAATATTCCTACCAATATAGTTTTATATCCGTTCAAACGTTAATATAGATGCATATTTTAATCAATAACAGAGCTATGACATAGCAGTATCGTTGAGTTGAGAACTATTCGAGCAGTGGTTAGACACGTACCGTAATCAGCCTGCCTTTATTCATAAAAGGACGCTGACTGCGGCGGACATATTTGCCTCACGATATTGGTTATTATCGTAAGCGGCAACCAATCACAAGCGGTGCGATTATGAGCCAAATGCATAACTCCCCGCCTCTTCACTATATCCATTGCAGAATGGAATCGTTCGCATTACTGAATGCCTAGCCAAAACCGACAAAAAAGGAGGCATGGTGAAAGCGCTTTTTAAGAAACACATAAATTTTAACATTCCTCATAAAAGAGTGAAAATAAATTTATTCTTTCTAAGATCTTTCTAACATTGATGAAAGCTACGTAGTAGTTGCTATAGGTTTTTTTTTACAAGCTAAATTCACAAAAATAAAGTGATTATCACGAATCTGTCGTGCTAGCGAATCTCATCAAAGAAATAAAATGATTGATTTGTGCGCAAAAACAATTATCGTTATGAAGGAGGATATTGATGTTCCATGAACAAATCGTGAATTGTCATGCAACTGAACCCTAATGACTGAGGAGGCCGTTGGCATAATCATATTGCCGATGGAAGCTCTAGCGCTTTGAAGTCGACTAGGTGTCCCTGAGGATATCTATACTTTAACAATTTTCGCTAACATATACCTTCATTCAATGTTCATTAGAATGTAGAAGGAATTTCTAGCATCACATCGAGTCAGTGAGTACAATCCTGAACTAAAAATTCTTATACATATCCGTCTATAGGGATATTACTCGAAAAATTTCTATGCAGTGTTGATGGGTAGCGAATCGTCCAAGTCGTAACATATTAACTACGATACATATCGAATGATTGAATGATACCAGTTGTCATATCAAATTATCGCAGGAAGCAGGCCAACAGTCGACTTGAGGAAACGCTTGGGCGCGAAATGGTATGGATTGAGAAGAGGACACGATCGATCAGAAAGCGAATTATTTTCCCAAAACATTCCCTTCTAGAGCTCTTTATATTGTAGGAGAACAATGCTCGGAGGTCTCTCATCAATTACGAGGTATATCAGACATCGGAGAATTTGTTTGAAAGTATAGCAAATAATACATTTTAATGTTTATTTTAATATGCATAAGGCAATGCCTTGTGAATAACACGTTTCAAATAATTTCCTCAAAATTATTACTCGATACTTTGACTTATATTTAAAAGAAATTCACTATGATAAATATTTTATGAATTCAAATATTTACTAGAATCCAACGATCTGTCGTAGTACTGAATAATATAGTGATATAGGTGAGGTTTGTTTGTTGTTGTCTCTATTCCCTATGCTATACAATGATCAGTCGTGACAGTGATTATTAGCCCCTATTTACAGCTCACAACAGTCACATCGCACTAAATGCGAACTTTGTCGAGGTCATTCAACGAGGGCTTTTTGAGGAGTAGCAAAGGCTCATCAATTCGAAACATGAGAAACTCGGTGAAAAAGTGATGTGTCATCGTGATTTCTTAGCGTGTCCGTTGAAACATGCCATTTTCGGAGCGCTCAACCCCACTCTGATAGACATCTTCGAATTTATAACTGGGCAAGACAGTTGCCGCCGCTCGTTCTTTAGATGCGCATCAACTCATAACACGATCGGTAAGAGCAGTAAACAATGAGAAACAATAGTGTGAGAGATGTAGACACGCAAAGAGTTAATTCACCCTGAAGTATCGATAATTGCGAGTATGATCATCAGCAACGCTAAAAAACGAAGAGAATAGTCAGATCTGCAAAGAGTGACAATCTCTACTACACTACACTATTTTACAACAACATAGTTTGATATGATTTCTATCTCGGGAGCACATTAGTTGGCGCCACATGTTTGCGTTTCCGAAAAGCATCATCATTTCCAAGCTATTGCTATGTTATAGGCCTTCTACATGATTGGATAATTTGCAAAGGAGGCGTGGTCAGCGATAATATGCGCATGACGAGTGGGGAGATGGAAGTGGATACGGTAATCTTAGCCGATATGGTGACCTTTAAGGGTAAAAGGAGGGGTAAGCAAGAGCGATTTAAAGCGTAAAGTTGCTAACTGGCCCTCAAGGTCGCTAGTTCTTTGTCTAATTCAAGTAATGTGCATTATGACGAGGCGTAACACACGAAAGGACAAGTCGCTCATTTAAGCGATAAAAATGGTCAGTAAAAGGTGAGAAAGAGGTTGTGGCTGACCCTTCGAAAGATCCTGATGACGTTGTGGTTTTGCTTGTTTACGACGGGATACCAGACCAAGGGTAGAAGCCATCATTACACATTGACTGAAACACAAATCGAAAAAAAAAAGAATAATATAAAAGAAGAAAAAGAACAGTCTATTGAATAAAGAAAAATTTGGTAGATAAAGATTAGCAGTTGAACGTACAAGAAGAAGTTTTAGATTAACAGAAACGAAAAAATACTCGTGCTACAGTCACATATAACCATGTGGTTTTGCAATGAGTGAAGATTTGTGGTCAGATTCAGTACGGAGTAAAATTGACGAGCGAACGACGAGTTTATGAAGAAAAATGAGGAACGTAGAAGATGAATATTCTGTTAAAAATTCAAAATAGAAGCAAAATGAAAACTTCTAATAGGTCATAATAATATTCAATAAGAAATGACGTTGTTACTTTTTCTTCTATAGAAAAAAAAATGAAGAAAAAAAACATGAAACAGAGTGAAATGAGAGTACAGATCAAAAATGCAGATAACTTACTGAGGCAATCAAAATACCTCCAACAAAACTATATAGTAATAACTCACAAATGAACGACACAAAACATCAACAACGATAACAATACGGAGCGAAATTATTAGAAATGGTAGAAATTTGATCAGTGTAGGTGAAATAAAATTAAAATAAAATATAAAGAAGAGAAACCGAAAACGTTTGCTGACATTACGGTACATAATAATTCAGAATAATAAATAGAATGAAGTTTTCGATAATATGAGTCTATATAATTTAGTAATATGGATGAGGTCGGAAAAAGATCTCTGATAACAAGAATACGTCTTGACGTTGTCGATCAGAGAAAATGTTCCGTGATGGAGCGATTGTCATGCTGCGGTGTGTTTGAGACACAACGAACTCATAATCAACGAAACCCAACCCCCTTTTCACCACCATCATCACCATCATCATCATCATCACCACCATCGACCACTGTGGACGACGAGAATCACTGTGTTGACTGACAGATGACAACCACTCACAACAACATGTATCATTCGGAAAAATAAAAACTGACGACATAACGATTTACTTTATGGACAGTTCATAAAGCTCCTCGTAACTCATAATTGGCCATCATAGTTTTTTTTTTCTTCTTCTTTCCAGAACTCATAATACATATGTGGTACAGTAATACTAATAAAGTTACAAGTTTAAAGAAATCATTAAGATTTCAAATGAATAAATTTGTGCTATGAATAATTATGTACGGAAAAAGAAAGATGTCCTCAAAAGAACACAGTACATTTAAAATACGATAATATAAAGGCTTTGTTAGATGTAAGCCTTAAACCAAATAGCGTTAGTAGGCCTAGGGTAATTCAACAAAGCAACGATTTCATTCAACTCATTCAGAAATTTATTCAAAAACATTAGAGATTGCTTAGATCTCATTAAATCTAATCAGATAATCATTCAATGAAGATAGAAGTGAAGAGAAGATGATAGAGAAAAAAAAATTAGATAGAATTTCATTTATGAGTGGGTTAATGTTTGAGCTTGTCTCTACGCTTTCGTGTAAGTGAAAAAAAAGTAGAGGGGGAGAGAGAGAGAGAGGGAGGAGTGAAGAATGAGAGGTCTGCGCATAATCAAAATATTTGTATTGCGCTGTTTTATTCTTTTTAGAATTTCCTCTACGGATAGTCGTCTCTCTCTCTCTCTCTCTCTCTCTCTCCTTTCGACTCGTATCAGGACGCGACAAGTCTCGCTACACACCAATTCTATCGCGCAACTTTTAAGCTTCATTTGTACAAATTCAGTCACTAAATCGTCTTTCAACTATTCAAAAGAAAAAAAAACTCTTCGAACACTATAAAAACCTCATATCCTCATGTTTATCCATAGTGAAATAGTCAACTATTGAGTACATTTGAATAAAAGTCGATTGAACACTCATCATGATTATTTTGTAAAGTGGCAAATATACACTATCGCTAATGATCTGCTTCAGAATGTTTAAGAAAAACTATCAGTATAAAGAAGATTCATATCAGTTCAGTGCTGGGATTCGTACTAACTAACTCTTTTATCCAATCATCATCATAGAAACTCACACCTCATTTCTTGAAATCAATAATAATGTCAGATTGACAAATATATATATACATTTATTTGTGTATATATTTATATAGACGTTTGTCTTAACATAGAATGTTGCGCATCGAGCTTTACAAAACTCATAAAAGCTTGTTAATGAGCGTCACTTTGAGGTGATGTGTAAAGTGGTGAATGAGTAGCAGAAATGGTCGATCTTTGTCATTACAAATCTATTCACTTTTGAGGAATTCTTCGATTTCTCACGTTCATTGATGTAAAGCTATTAATCTACGTTATCATATATCCTCCAAAATAGAAAAACATTCGAAAAAAAATAGGCATTCTGCTTAACTCGTCCTCATTCATCTCCCTCAACATCCGAAATTTATTGTGACGATGATGATTGCCTGCAGAATATCAACAATATAAGGATTAAGTTGATCGAGAAAAATTGCATATACCTTTTTTTTTCTTCCCAACTGAAATAAATGCTATCCAAACTTTAAATTGGTAAATTCAGTCTTATTTATGATAATTGGTTGAATATAGGATGCATAAATGAACGAAGAGAAAATACGACGATGAGACAAGACAAAGAATACGGTAGCGATTCACAAGGGACTTCTCCACTCATACATATAATGCAGCCTGGATAAAACGTACTCAATCACTCGGATGCCAATTTTATTTCGAGCATAGTCGGACATCGTAATGACCTTATAAAACAAGTCGCTTTTGCAATACTTAGTAAAGATTGAAGAATTTCGCTGCTTATTAGATAACAGAAGATGTGGGTAGGGGGGGGATGGGCCAGGTGCGATCGAAGATTAGAAGAGCGCAATTTATGAGATTACCTCATTTCAGTTTTTTTTTTTTCCCGTGCTATAATCAGAATACAACAATTAACGGGAACAATGTTAATAGCAAATGCGAGAGTTTTGATTGAGTTTTCATGTTCTACTTTATGGAAATGGATTAATTTATCCTATGAGAATGAGTTTTCACTAACTCATAACTCTAAACACACCAATGTTTTTCATCTCTACAGTTTCTAATGTGCAATTTTTTTGAAGAAATTTGTTTTCTTTACATAATGATTTCTTAATTTTACTTTTCTATTTCTGGTAGAAGCGATGAAAAAAGCAAAAGAGATAAAGAAGGTATTTATCAA
>KN716220.1:23814-38987 GCA_000816705.1 Dictyocaulus viviparus | reverse complement strand
CGGAGATTAACACAGTGAAAGTACGACAAGAGGAAAAGTAGATAAAAATCATCAAAACGAATGAATCAGCTTCCTATTCTATCTTTATTACAATTTTCTGTATGTATCGCGATGAAGAACTCAAGTAGAAGGAAAAAAAAAGTGATAATCTTTTGAAAACATTTGAACGAATGCTTAGAACCGTCGAGAAACTACTTTTTATGAGCGATCTTATCTAACCAAAAGCACAAGTAGATCATTATTATGATATGCCAATGTTATTCATTAATCAATAAAGGGTTATGGTACTTAATTAGGCATAACCTGAGCATCAACGCCGATTTGAACTAATTGTATGTGAGGTAATCTTCAGGATTTCTCATCAATAACATCATATTTCGTTAAATTGAAACAGATGAGCTAACGATAATTTAAAAATGTTCGTATATAAAGAATTTATTCCGATAAAAATAAAAAACGCTTCATATTGTGAAGCGAACGATGATGATGTGCTATGCATAAAGAGCTTTTCCTTAAATCATTATAATAGAGGTAGATAAGTTGAGTTGAGTTAAGTTGTTCAATTATTTTTGTATTATAGCCTCTATGATAACTCTTCATAAAAGTCGTATAGAAAACCAATATGATTTCTTCTATACATTTAAGTAACGAATAAATCCAGCATACAAGTCTTGAACAGTTCTGGAATCTGCTAAACTGCATAATGTTGGCCATTGACAACTAAGCGCAAGCAGTTAAGCAATATGTAAATCGATGTGTCTACACCCTCCGGCTGTCTGGGCACCATGAAGGGAGGTATACGGTAGTCGTTCATTTCTTATTAATTCTCGCTCATCACTTGACGCATACGCGCCATTGCTTTTCTCTGAACATGGTGAGGGATATGCGAACATCAACTATGTCGAAATATCATCAAAACAACAATATCACTCATAAATTTGTCTATTGAACGATTTATCGATTACCTATATTGATCGGACAGTGAGTATGGATATAAGTAAATAATAAAGAATAAGCAACATTTGGCGATTAAAAACACATCAATACAAACGGTTTCATCAATCCGCACGATTATTACAAAAGCGATATCGATTACAAAAAAAAAAACGAATGATATTTATTGTTATGATATTACAGTTTGATTTTAATGTTAATGTAAAGTTAATTGGAAGCATTCAATGTTGAAAATGATACGGTAACACCTGCCTATAAGGCTTGAAATAAAAAAACGATGAACAGCAGTTTACCTCGATATCAGTGAGATTTCATGTTGAACATACACCTATCACATTAGAATATTAGCTTACTGTAGTTTCTGTTCTGACGTTTCATAGGCTACTTCTCTTTCTGTCTACTTCTTTACGTCATATAAAATGAGGAAAATATGTTGAATATGTGGAAAAAAACTCCAAATCAAATCCGCTTTATGGAAAGTACTAAGTATTTGCATTTGATGTTTTTTTGTTTTCTTTGTAATGAATTCTATTGATTGTAAGAATTGAGCTTATATCTTTACAACAGATATAAGAAAACGAAAAACATCTTTTAATAACGAAATAATTTTTCAGGATATAAGTAACAAGAGAAACAAACAAGAAGAACAATACCTGTACTAGAGAATTAAATAAACGATACGTGAATGAGATTAGTGTGGATGAGAAGCGATGCGATAGCGATAGATTGTATGGACAGCTTTATGACTAGCAGCAAAATTCAGGCTATATGATTGCGCATACGGTAAAAATGGGCGGGTTTAATAATGCGCGCGCTAGCGAGGCGATGATGATACACGAGAAAACATCGGTTTGCGAATATCCGTGAACTCATCGACGATAGCTTTTGAGCACGAATGAATTCATCATAAAGAGGAAAAATTTGCATTAATTGAAGTACATCAGCATATCAATAACAATCGTTTGTTGTTATCGGAGTGAATTATGTGGCGATATGCAAAAATGCTTATAATTTTTCATTGTTTCTACTAATCATCAATCAACTAATCTGAATCTATGCGTATGATCAGTTCTCCTCTATCCGGAAATCCTGCGCTTCCTCCTTGATTTAACATATGCACAATTATTTCGCGCCGACATGCACAAATGACAACCAACATCGGGACCATTTATCAATTGGAAATTCATTGCGAATCTATGTATCCCAAAGTGAAGATTATCCAGAAGATAATTATGCAACAGATCTTCGTAGAATCGTTTTCGATTGTGGATAGATTGCAAAAAAACGAAAACTGGAATCAATTGTGATCAAAGGAAACTACTAGCTATTAGCCGATGAGACTCATTTGTTTAACTTTTATTTGTCTTAGCTATTTTATTTTTTTTTCATCTGTCCATTAACAGTTGTGATATGGAGATAAGCAGTCATACAATTGAAAATGAAAAATTCGAATAGTATATTGATAGCTGATTTGAGCCTCACTATTTGAGGTCATTTTGAGTGAAAATCAAAACATAATTTGTTGCAAGCAATTATGTCTTATTCTTAATAACATTCGTTCATCGTCCTAAAAGTGTCGTAATGTTTGTTTGGCTTTATTGATGTTGTTGGTGGGTGTGGTGTTGTTGTTGTTGTCGTCGTGCATACTAATGAGTTAAGAGATGTGTTGTTATAATAAGATCCTAATAAGGCCCTAATCGTAGAGTAATGTAACAACAAGCTTAATTGTATCGCATTCATATGGAGGTCAGACAGCTGGCCATAAAATTTCCCCTCTTGCGCTCTCTCATTGTAGTAGCTGCTGTTGGCCTTCGACCAACAGAAAACCAACGACAGCAGATTGCTCTAATGCAATTTTTTTTCATCTGAAATGATTGCAATGGCTTCGTTTAATGACACACTCTCATGACACTTTTCACTAAAGAATTTATATAAGATTCTGCTGTTTTCAATCTGTTCGAGTTGATGTTGAGGTTTTATGACAATCGAGAGAGAAATTTGAAACATCGGGACGCAGATCATAAATCTCGTTCGTATTACGTCAATAATTCATAGCCGGCAACTGTCGCTCGCATCTTTCATCCAGGTGGAATATCCATAGCTTAAAAGAACTGGTAAGTCGATTAAAATGCTTCTCGATGAGTTTCTTATTGAGGACTCTGAGAGAAGCGTACAAAGTCAAAGTTAGAATGATAAAATAAACAAAACTATTTGTTTTATTATACGACAGCAATTAACAATGTAGATAGATGAGACATCGACTTGTATTGATTGATTTCAAACGTAAATAAACAACTAGGAAACATTTACGTAACAAACCCGTTGTTATTTATGAAGAAAGTTGATGAGGAATGATTCATTCCTCAAATTAATGAGTATAAATGGTCCCGTCTCAAAAGCAAAAAAAAGAGGCAAAAACAAGAATAAAAGTGTGTAATCAGCTTGTTCTAAGAATTTATGACTTTGCACGATACTAATGGAATACTTTTGAGCATTTCTTGAAGTCAAATTCTATGTGATAAGAGATTCTTAAGCAAATCGAGTCAAATTTCTTTTGGAGGTAATTTCAGTGATGTACTGTCCCTAAGATTAATTGGAGCTAAGCTATATCATCAGTACTTTATAAAATGATCGCAAAGAGCAAACCTCCAGTAATAAAGCAGATCTACGCGTTGCTTAACGCTTAACTGTCAGATAATCTTTCATTTTTCCCTCCTTCATTTCCTTTTCCAGCTTTTTACTCTGTGAATTTTTTCGTCATAATGACAAATAGAAAACTTTTTCAGGAAAAAATGTTCTAGATGGCCAAACATATTGGATGTCATGCTGTACTGAAGGAATTTCGTTTCAGATAGTACTGTTACCATACTTCAGCATGTGCTTTGTAAACTTAAGAAAAAAAAACGAAGACAGTAATATTGAGAGTTGTTGAGTGGCATTGTGAATGAGTCTCAATTATCATCATGACTATCGGTCGGTGATTGCTGCTGACGCTCTCGTTTTCATGCTACACTCTTCCGGGAAAAACGAGAATCGACAGATTAACGTGACAGCACCGTCAGAATAATTCAGTACTTTGCCAAGCTCTGACAAAAATATAGCAATTATCGTCGATGACAGTAGCATAACTAATGTTAGAATTCAAATCGAGGAAAACGAATGACTTGAATCAGTGTATAAAGCGAATTGAAGTTATTGGTGAAGAAAAGTTCAGACTCAATCATTTCATCAGCTGAGGAGTTATCAATGTACTTAACAGTTAGGAATCAAGTACTTTATTGATGCCTTACTATTCTTTTATAGACTTAATGGATGGATTTCGGAATATCTAGCACAATAGTATGCTATTGCGTTTTGTATTACAAAGAAAACAATGACCACTACGAAGCTTTATGAATCATTTTTTCAAAAGCTTACAGAACAAAATGACCATATCTTAAGTGACTGATAACAACTTAGAGAGATTAATACTGAACGAAACTAAGCATACTGGTACTTACCACTGTAGAACACTGAATGCTATAGAATCAAGCAATTGGAAGGAAACCGTATTCTATTTTCAGTACAATCCATAGCAACATTTTAACATCAAACATAAAATTGTCTATGAAAAACCACTGTTCAGAAGGACAATAAGCGTAATTCAAATGGTATAGTACATCTCATTCATCGGTAAAATGCGAGGTAGTCAATTGCCGTCACTTAACTACAATGGATACAGCAAGAGAGAACGAAAAACAAATCCTCATTTGATTCTTTGTTTAGGGTGGTGATGTGATTTAGCTGACATGTTGGCATTCTCCTGTTCGGCGGTACGATTTGAGTAGAGATTTAAGCAGTGATGGATCGTCACAGTTGCTAATCGTAAACCTCAGCAGAGTTGTCAACCACGGGGTCAACGCCGTCTCGTTCAGTTTCCGCTACGTATACAAGTATAGCATTTGTTGCTAATGCTTAATATTTTCATCTCCATAAAGAAAAAAGCAGTGATGGGAATAAACTTCGTGTGTAATGATAAAATGAAAGTACAATGATCAAATAGAACTCTTACGAATGGAAAACGAAAAACTTCATCAAAAAGCCTCCGATTGAATAATTATAGTGATGACACCAATATCATTAGCGTCTATGCATAGATTTCAAGCTTAATTTCATGTGATCTCATGTAGAATTTCTGTTTTGAAATTTTTACACTAGGAATAAAAATGATGAGAGTACCTGTCGTATAGAAAGCATTGTGTTCGATTTCGCTTTCTAAAGAGACTTTTCGCCATTAACAGCTTCTGCATAACGCGATTCGATGAATGCTCATTATACCGTTATCACGTCCATCTAAGGAGACCTTATTGAGGCTTCGCTTCATTTTAATTTCCGCAATAATGCTTGCCTACTGCAAAATAAGTCAAATCGACACATACACACTCATGTACATATGTCTACGAGGGATTTTCAATATATATATATATATATATCAATAAGTAAAATAACAGCAAAAATAATCAAAGCACATAATCATGGTAACCGATGATCACTGATCTGATCATTATCACTGATCTGTAACTAATATCAATGGTAATAGCGATAATAATAATGCCAGCATTCCAGCGATTGAGGTTGTTCGGAAACGCATCGACTTGATCCCATGCATATTGATTTAAAATTACTCGTAATATTAAGGAGAAAGCGACAATATGAAAGACAGAACAAATGCTTTTGATATTTGATGGGAAAATAGGTACTACTCGTAACACTGAAAGACAGATCACTGAAGTTCTAGCAGATTCACCATTACAGCACCGATTAACAAATTGTTGCCAACGATCACAAGCTTTAAATTGATCGAGCTATGATCAAAAGAGTCCTTTCGTCTTATGCTGGGAGTCAGAATAACTGAGATCCAAGATCAAACTTGATTTGCAATTATGATACAATTTTATTTGAAAACCATAAGATTGTCTAAGAACATGGGAATCACTCTCACTCGTCAAGAGATCAATATTGCTCCAACATACATTATCGATTCAATCCTCATCTAAATTATGTTTATAGAAGCGCTCGCCTGATTTTGCTAACTTTCAAATCATACACTGTTTTGAGGATAAAACAAGGTAGCACGTCATTGATGCTCCTTAACCAACTTTAACGTTCTCTAGATCGATCGAGAGCGTCTACTTTGCAAATAATTTCTTACCATATATCTTTTGTTTTTATTAGCAGAGTTATCAGAAATCTAATACGGTTGGTATTAGGTCACTACCACAATGGTGCTCTATTCCAGAACTACGCTCCTACAAATTAATGTCACCACTAGGTTGAGATCTCAAACGATACGAAACTAACATCTCTTCATGCTTTCTGTTGCAAAAATGCTCATTCTTTACTAAACGCATGTCATACTGATAGTTCAATCAACATCTATACCGATCACATGTCGTAATTCTAGTACACATCATAGCTTAAAGTTTGTTGAGAAAAAAACTATTTTCTATGTATACAGTTACGTTATTCTAGTGACAAGAAATAATTTACCACTATAAAATCTACACAATACGGTAAAAATAAGATACAACGCCAATATGCACTCCAAAAAGCTAATTAAAATTTGATTAAACAAAGCATCGCAAGCAAAACAAAGTACATGGGCTTCGACAAGAAAAATCATCACAGAACATCAGGCAGCTCTTATTATCACTGACCGATCCAATTCATAAAAAGCAGATTTAAAATCTTGCTTACAGACTGAAAAAGTCAGATAGAGCTGCACACACAAACACATGCACGTTACTGCGAACTAGTGCAACGCTTCCAATGAATAGCATTCGCAATTGCTAGGATTGCATCTAGGAACGAGAGGCAAGTGCCACATTTGTTCATTTGTTTATCCACAGAAGCGCTACAAAACGCGATCAACTTATGGACAAAATTCAGCTTAATGAAATTAACTTAATAGAAACTCAGAGTTATAGCTATATAAAAAACATTCCTTTGAAAAATTAAGAAGTGAAGAAAAAGAGACATCGTTATATGAGGGACTGAAGTTATGGAGAATTGAGGAGACGCTCTACAGCAGCATTCAAGTCGCCGAAAGAAGCACGAAGAGCTATAATAGTTGATGTCACATTGTCACCATTATTATGAGCAATTTGATAAATATATTGAACATTTATTTTACCAGCAATGTTTTGCGCTCTATTCGAGAAACCCATGCCAGCTAGTTGTTCCAATTGTGACGCATATAAAACTTCAGGATCCTGAAACCTATGATGAAATGAGCAGAAATAATATAGAGCCACTGAAAAACATTTATGTGCTTCAAAACTTCAGAAATGAAATTTCATGTGAAGGGGAAATTTTAAAAAAAATCGTATAATTACATGGTAGACAAAATCTCAAGCCGTTGCAATACCTCAAAGTCGGTAAGCCTTTGACTTATCAAATAAAAGAATGTTGAAAGCACAACCGAACTTCAACGAAGAATGAGCTGCAGCTGCCACCACTTTACCCTTTCACAATCAGCAAAGGAACAACCGCACTTTTCTAACACGCGGCTGCTGAATTGCCGTTCATTTCAAAGGACACCTTTCTTTGGAAACATCAAATTTGACCTGGCAGTGTTCCATTGTTTCATTACAGGGTAACTTTGGCTTTTTCACATACACATGTTCAGTCTACTATGTGAAAAGCATTTGAGCTCTACAATATCTTGAAAATAGACAAGTTTATGCTAACGATTACTTTTACGGAAGAATATGGAAAACGAAAAGCTTTTAAATCACGTGGAATAATCGAAACATGATAATCTAACAAAGTCGCGATGTCGAAACAATTATTTGCTGAAAAAAACTGTACTCGTCAGACTCAACCAGTGGAGAGGGCTAAAAGTAAATTATAATGGTAGGCAATAAGGCATTGAATATCATCAAGGCCCATAAAAGGACATCATCGTTTGATATAAATAAAAGAATTTCAATTCATTTCTTCCTAGGCACAAATACTACGAACCCAAAAATAACTTGCATAGTATTCGTATTCATCTTCTTTTTTGCCAACTGTGATAGTTTATTGTGGTTTTACATTAATAGTATTTATACGACGTCAAGGCTTAAACAATAAGAAATTGTTGAACAAGTACACAGAAATAACTAATGTTAAAGTTAAATTTGATTAACTAGAAGTAATACTGTGAAACAAATTCTTTGAATAACTCAGCATTGAGGTAATAAAAATTAATAAATTGTTGAAAAAATGGATTTCTGTGAAAACTGATTGTTCGATGACTCAGCATAAAATCATATTCATTATGTCAAAAATAAGAAAATTGTATATTTTACACATAGTGCTGTAGAAAATTCAAAATCTGTCCTTTGGTCAGTTTTCAAAGTATTGATTTTTATCAACAGACAATCGACTTGAACACATTACAGAACACGAATCTAAAAACTAAATAAGAAAATAGTGGAAAAAATATGTGAAATGCGAAATGCAGTGAGAACAACGCCAATATGCCAATTATACTTCTACTAAACCGAACCACGTACTGGCGCTATACGTCGAAATCGTAACGACTTGCTTTGAAATATTCTCCTAGCCAACATTTTTTGCAAATAATTCGATTTGCCCCATAAATATTCATTGCAGCGCTGTTAATTATGAAGTGTTGTGAAATTGTTTTAATAACGACAAAACTTATTAGCAGTACATGCACTTTTTAATGCAGCATACTTCATAATTAGGTCAGATATTAATCGTCGTTGAACGACTTCCACTCGTGGCTGAAGATCAAGCGTTCCGCAGCACATTAATATTTGGCGGCAACAGCACAGTCTGGCTCGTTCATGTCTCAGTAGAACAAAGACCGCCGCATGTTCGCCGACGCACACATACTATATAACGCAAGATACAAATTCGCCTTTCTTCGCCGATGACAAATGTGAACCCTAACAGTGAGTGCCAAATGAAAACGGTTACAGCGAATCACTCAACAATCAATCGCCCATCCCATCGATTACATTTTTACCACCCAGGGACCACTTAAAGCAATGAAGTCAGTTCATCAAACGCATACAGAGATATTCACCATTTTTTGCTGAATTTTATATTTATTCCTATATAGCATTGAATTTCACTTATCGTACTATTTGAATGTTATAACGTTTTACAATGTAAAACGTAATGAACGTAAAACATTTGATACTCCATGTACTCTACTTTACCATTAAGAACTTTTCGAATTTAATACTTTAAAACTTAGATTAATCTTGATCACAGTCTCTTGATCTTTCGAAACTATAGATCATTAAAACATGTTATCATATAAACCGAAGAAAATCATCTCTTAGTAATAAAAAAAGCACGACATATAGTTCAATAAAAGACGTTGCAGTCAATCACAGCGTCAACATTCCTCGAGCGTAATGAATTCTGAACGCTGCATGACAATGTCCTATATACCATGTCATCCGCGATTTCGTGATGCGATGACATTATGGCTGTTTGGTCATTTTATGCAATAATGGCCTAATCACTTAAGCTACCATCACGCCACGATTGACGCCTAGCCACAAGTCTGTATTCACTTGGCCGAATACGTCCCGATGACAAAAATTTAGATTGCAACAATTAGTCTGCAAAATTACTTAACAAAACATCATCCGAAGACCATACAGCTTCGATAAGATTTTGCGAGCATTGTTTTCAAGAGAAGAATCATAATTACAAACACATTTCCATTAAATTCATCATCTTTTGGATAGATTTTCAGTTATTATTCTTGCGGAATAAGCAGCGTTTCTTCTACTCTCTTCTGTGCCAATAAAAAAAACAAATAATAAATAAACAAATAAGTAGTGTCAATCAGTACACTGATTGAATATAACTGACATAAAGCTAATGTTGAGGGATCTCAAAAATTTTACGAGCAGCTAAAAATATTTTGTTGCATCTTAATTCCATTTCAACAAGTATCCCAATTCTTATGAATGAATTTAAGAGGAGAAATCTTTGGTGGAAAACCGCAAATGTGTGCAACATCACTGTGTAATTTGACTCACCACTACCAGATGATATTAAACTGTTTATGCCCGAAATTCGAGATGACCAATGAAATAATGCTCAAGAAAAAGTAGGACTTCTTCTACATCACTTGTCTATCGTTGAAACCATATTCTTTAGCAGGAGATAAACATACGAAATATATTCACTATTCGTGAACCTTTGAAATGCTAAAATTATCCATGGAAAAATCCTTAAGTATAAATAATATAATGCAGAATTCAACGTGTTCTAATAAAAAACAACATATACAAAGGTACACTGACGGTTTTGAATGCGGCACTGGTGAATGCCGTTCTTTTTCTCCTTATTTGATCCCTTTCCATTTATTGTTCTCTATACTAAAAGTAGAGATGTGAAGAAAAATAGAAATTGATGCAGAAAAGGAACATCGTGACATGATTTCCTACACAGTAATTCAGAACGCATAGTAGTGAGAACAGAAGAAAGAAGGCAGGTCAACCAACGATGTTAAGACCAAAAATCTAAAAGTTCTAAGCGGTCGCTAATTGAATGCAGCACTATATAGAAAATAGATGCTATAGAATTGTATTTGATGGTACTAATAATATCACGATAGAAAGGAACCTGAGATATGTGAACAGTTTTTTTTCCTTCTTTTACTCTTAGCGTTTTCAAGCGGCTATTAATAGAAGACAGGAAGAAGTGGAAGCAGGATGCTCTACATAGTACAGAAGTTCCCCTATATATGTCTTTATCTATACTTATATCTATATAAGCACTAAGGAAGGCTCTGTTCAATGACATGAAATACAAACTTTTCGTAACTTCAAGGAACTTTATTAATTAATAGAATTTTCACTGTTATCATGTTATCAGCGCTAGAGCAATTTACACATAACAATTTGGGAAAAATTTCATTTCTCATGGCAGAAAATTGGATCAATACTTACATGATATAATCTTTTACAAATTTTTTCTTGAGAAAAGTTTTTAAAACAAAGACGGGGTGGGCTGAGTCCATGGAGTATGGCGAATACGACAAGATTTCCCCGTTTAATTCTACAATTTTTCAAAGAGTCTTCAAAGCAGCATGTGACCTGTCATTATCCTGATACAGTATATACTCTTAATATTGAACATCACTGGCGTCTTCTGCAAATATTTCTTCTACAAAAAGTACTGCCTTGAAATTATACAATTCAGAAAGAGAAAAAGATCTTGATTTAGCTCCCAGCAACGAAAAATGTGCATACGACGACCAATCAGACAAATTATCCTAACTCAATTCATGAAGTATATATGTTGAACATTTCAACGCCATCCCTACCGTTCGAATATGGTCCGAAATGGCTTTCTTAGCTTAATTTAGCCTTCCGGCAATTTGCAACGTTGTTCGAGAAGGATGTTGCTTCAAATAATCTTGAAATTATCGCCTTTGACTTTGATGGGCCCCCAAAATGTGATTTATTGAAACATTCAAAATTATCTGTTTCTAATTTTTCAAACCATTTTCTGCATATCAAAAACAGTAACTCGACCAAACACTTTCAATATATTTTCACATGCTTATGTAGCATTTTTTCGCTGTTGAAATTCGTGCAAAATACAGTATCGTAAATAAACTTTATCAGTAGACATAGGTACACCATCGCTCCATACATGAGACCAACTTCAATCAACTTCGTCTTAGTCAATTTTCTAAACATATATGTATGCACTAAGCGAAAAAAATCGAGATCCAAATCAAATCCAAATCCAATCCAATCAAGTCAAATCATACATGTGATTACGTATAGATAATTGTTGCCATAAATATGGACAGAAGCTCCCGCAGACTTGATATAATCCAGGCGCACCATGCGTGCGATATAAACTTGTTAGGATAAATTAAAGACCTTTCTTACAAAAATGTGGATATTAGTGTGACATTTTTACGACGGAAGACTTGTTTTTCTAATAAATCAACCTTTAGCAGTAGAAATAAGGTCACCAACTTATATATATATATATATTCCTATCTGCGCTTTTCTAGTTACGCATGAACGGAAGTGAATGATATATGTACAACTATGCTGCTTATATATACATATATATATATATATATATGATTCTTCAACGTGAAAAAAGGTTCGGAAAACTATTGTTACCGATTGATTCACTGTGTCATCTCCTCGTCAAAGATTTAACCGCAGTAAATTGTATAGGAGCTGAGAACATACTTTGAAAATACTGTTGATGAAGCTATGCATATATGTGTTACAATAAGAAATATCTCGTATGCTGTGTTATGGAGAGTAAAAAAGTAACTACTTTGTTCGTGTATATGATGATTCCCAGCGGTGACTGGTGATTTCTAGTTTCAGAAAATTCTGCTATTGTCACACTAGAAATGACTCGATAATGCGAGTCATGAATTAGATCAATATTGTAGACACGTGTATATGACGTTTTGTTAACCGCGATAGTTGCGGCAGGTATGCAAGTTACAGTAACGTCGACAAATTTTTAATAGAATTTTTTCTCAAATAATTTTCCTAATATAGTCGACCTTGCACTTATTATTTAATAACTCGTATGACGTCTTTCATTCCACAATATTACATAGCAGAAAGGTAAATTTCATCCAGTTAACTACAATCATAAAACTTCTATTTTTTTTTACTAGATTTCAAAAAAATAGTGACCCACAAAACTTGAATGGTGTTCTGATAGCGGAAAACAACGTGGAGAAAAACATAAAGGAGAAACTAGCCAGAAAAATAAGAGCATGAGCCATATCTGGACCATTGAAAGGAGCCAAAGTACCAAACAACCGAATCTTCTTCAAACTACGGGCTTACGTTTTCGATCCACATTCCTCCGAGTATTCTGCTGCGTGTCAAAAAGCGAGCTGATACTTCGACTATGTCGAGAATACTTAGAAACAAAACAACAACCAGAGCGCTCAAACGATGTCTTCAAAAATTCAATCTATACTCACAACGTTTGACCGGTTTACGCAGCTCAGATCTTAAAAAATCTATCGCATGATCCAATAATTCGATACTTCGGAGGTCAAACACAAGGGCGACGATGGACCAAAAGAACTGTAAAATGAACTCCACCAGAATACACCTGTTTACGAGAACGCCTACATACACATTGGACGCATGTATTCATAAAAACATCAACAAACTATATTTGCAGCTACCGTTTGCTCAAGGTGTAAGGATCGCTCCAGCGGCTATGTGCCGTTATGGACGTCAATGACGAGAAAAAGAGATGGATGTAAAATGTGTCGGGGTCCGCACAAGTGATAACGGACCTTTCAAGCATTCAAGTAAGTAGTAAGTAAGTGAATTTCCAACGAAGAATATTAGTCACAAAAAGTAAATTAACTTACGCTAGTTGCATTCATTCCGGCAAACATGCTATTAAGCATACCAATGGAATCTTGACCACCATTAGATGAATTCGCCTGCGTTGTTCCAGAAGTAGGCGCAGTACCAAAACCGCTTCCAAATATCCTGGAAAAGTATAGAAAGTAAAAGTGAGCATTACATTATTTATTATTTTATTACTTATTAGTATTATAATACTTTTTATCATTGTTGTACTTATATTATCACTTACCAGTATGTTATATTTAAAAATTAATATACAAATATATGTTGTATTAGGTTATTTTTGAATACATCCCAAACGTTTTACCGCTTCAACATGGCAGGAATGTGTTAAAAGGTTTTCCATTTCGACACGGAAACCCAGCTAAAAATCAACTTATTGAGAATCGTTACCGTCTCGATAAAATATACTCACAAGACAGATCCCTCTCATCCATGAAGGCCTCTGTGGTGAGAATTGTGCTAACGCCTGAGCAAGGCTACTTCAGGAATCCAGAAAATTAGAGGAAAACTAGGTAAACTTCATCGCACCGGCGTCGCCAGTGTCACAATGTACGAAGTATACCGAATCTAATGAGCTGGCCCACAAAACGACATGAAAACTGTTCCCTACTTCAAATATACAATGTCAGTGCACTCTCTTCCGACGTCCATTTCTGTGCTCTTTTTGAACTAAAAAATGAAACAAACTCACATGGTAATAACTTTACAGAAAACCAAGAGCATTAAAACCGATATAAAAAACGACTGTACGAAGGGACACCTGATATCTATGGAAAAAAGGTGTCCCTACACGACACTTCGGCGTCAGTTTTCTAGTACAGCCAGCCATCCACTGCTTATCTGGTAAACTCTTATAAAATTGTATCTCTCCGTTGAACTATACTCCGCCTCCAACCACGACATCATAAGAAAGCCAACATCAACGAATTAGACGCATTTTACAATCAGTTAGGAAAAAGCTATCCAAAACAAGGAATTTTTCACAGATTCGTTATCGAAGACTTCAGCACGAGAATGGGAACAGTAGACGAAGACTACTATAGAATCCGAGAGTTTGGATTAAAAGACAGAAATAAAAATGGAAAAAGTCTTGGGCTATTCTTATCCATAAGCACCCCTCTTCTGTAAAAATCTACGAATCGATTCACCCGGAAATCGACCATATTCTAACTAAAAGATGGTGTATTCTTAATACGTCGGTAGTATCATCTTTCTCCACTGGATCTGATGACGGTCTTCGTACGAAAACTCGTTTCAACAGAGCTAGAAAAGAGAAACTGTCATTGCACGTGAAGAGAAGACCCATCTGACATGTCTGGTAATGAGTGCCAACTGTAGAAGATCGCTGCTGGACTATTTAAAACGATACAAACAAAAAAGATGATTGGAAGCAACTCAAAAACAAACTGCCTAAACAAGCGCCGTCAAAACTGTGTTTTGCTTCGTGACCTTCGTGATTGCTGTGTTTCTCTGTCAGCATTGCTAAACGAAAAAGATATAACGACTTTTCTTCACAAAATAAAAATGACAACGGAAAAGTTTCACAGCTATCTTTTTCGTTCTACAATTTTATTAATAGATTTCCAAATATCCTTTGGAGGTTAGCCACCTCGAATTCTTCTCTCTTAAGTTAGAACTGAGATAGAAAGCACGAAAAGTGACACAGCTTTTCGACCAATTAAGATAAATGTTGATTCCCTTTGAAATGGTGCGCACAAGCTTTATAAAATACTCGCACGGCATACAAGCTATCTTCAAAATGGGTAAGTACCAGAACAGTGGAGAACCTCGCGTATGGTCCAAGAAAAGTGACACAAA
>KN716219.1:366775-382838 GCA_000816705.1 Dictyocaulus viviparus | reverse complement strand
CGATGGATTACAGATTTTCCTTGTAGCATTTTCTGTTACATTAATATTTATTACTCACTTACTGCTCTTATTCCAGCCATTGTAACCGTTGTTAATTTATAGTAATTATCTCTTATCAATTATGATAGGTTACAATTATATGATTTTCATATCCTATATAGTTCAGTTAGCGACGAAACTCAGAACCTCAGACGGAACTCAAACCTGTTTCACGTACAAACGTTATCGTTTTACTAATGAAATACGGTAATTTGTTGTAGTCACAAATTTGAAGATATCAATATTGGAATTTTAGTAGGTAATACTACATATTTGACATAATTTTACCTCACAAATGGCTTACCTGCTCTAAAAGACTGGAAGGTGCTCCTAAGATTTTCGTTCCCAGATGCAAACATAGCCAGAAGTAAACCTATCAAGATCACCACCGTTCTGATAGAATAAATCCACAAGGAGGCACATGCTTTTGATCTCTAAAGATTGGTGATTAGCTGTGGTGAAAACCATGAGAATATCTGTGCAGGACAATTTCAGGAATCTAGGGAAACAAAGCTGCGCCAGCAAAACTGTCGCGTCAGTGTCACCATGTGCGCGGGGGGGGGGTCACCACTATGGATAACAGTCGCGTGAGAAGGAAACATGTAGAAGATTGCTCATGCCTGCTCTATATGTGAAGACAGATCATCCAAGTATTCAGGTATTGACTTTATGTAAATTACTGTAGTTGGTACTTAAGTAGAGTCAGTGCTTCGAACTTGCATAGACTGAAACAATCATGCGCATCACTGCGTTCCTTTCTACCGCTGCTCTACGTGCCTCCATTACTGCCAATTAAGATAAGCCACGGAATTGATCATTCGCTGTTGCGGTATGCACCTACGAATTTGCCTTAAACGTGATATGATAGAGGTGATTAACCTCAAATCTACACTATATGTTGACTTGGGTTGACCACTCTTTATCGAGTCAGCGCTACTTTCCACTATGGGGTGTCTCCAACTGTGCGACGCTTATTTTTATTGGTCGTATTTAATAGTACTTTGATTATATCGCTATAGTGAATTTTTCCACTGGTAATCATGTTCTCATCCTTTTTTCTAGCAATAAACTGATTCCTGATCCGTTTCAAAACTGGTGTTTTTCAATTAGAAGTACTGCAATGCACCTTAAGTATATTATAAAATAGACCTTGCTCTACACTATGCTTAAATGAGTCAATTTCTTCACTGAGGTAAATATTTTTATATTTTCTATTGCTATGAATCTGGTGGGGGCGCAGTGGCGCAGTGGTGGAGGTGCCGCAGTGACACGCCGGCCGATTCAGTTCGTGGCCGCCCCCCAGGCCTACCAAGCCCGCCATCCCTTTCTGGGTCGTTAAATTGGTACCAGAGGAGTCTGGGTAAGATAACTGGCACTGACTTGGTGAAGAGTCGTCAACTCAAGTCATTGTATAGACCAGGCACGCATTCAACCACCTCCACGATATCACGTTGAACATGAATGCGGGGGTGCATCCCACCACAAGGGATTGATCAATGCCAACAATTATCTTATCTTATCTTATCTATGCCAAGCATTCGTCTTTATCGTGGTATCGTTGAGGTAGTGAAATGCCGAGTTTGGTCAATTTACGACCTCCAGACAACCTCTTTACTCTTTACCTCTCTCCTTTTAGCAAATCGCTGCTGTTATCCTTAGGGAATAATCTCGCCTCAATTTACAAGCTTGAAAGACCAAAATGCTCAATACACTGAATCCTCTCATATATGTAACTCTTCAGCTTTTCTTATAACTGTATTGCTTGACTCACATGAGATATACAGTTTGCCTTAATAAGGCTTCTTAAAAATTAAAGTCCCTCGTCGATAATTTAATTTAAGAACTTTGTGACCTTCAGAATTGCAAATCGAACTAGCCTGAATTGAGTGTTTTTCTTTTTTTTCTGGAGATTTTCTCCCTCGTGACTTCTTTTTTCGTTTTTCCTTTGTCATCACGACCTCATTTTTGTCACGTGCAAACATCATAGAAATGAACTTTGATCACAACATAGATCGCTCACATTTGTTTTTTCTTGTTTGAAAAATTACGCCTAATTACGATGGTTAATTGAACGAATGATTTATGAAGAAGAAAGGTGTTCCATCACTTTTAGAGTATTTATATTTTTTTTATTAATAAGTTATGTGGAGAGCACGTTTTGACTTTCATTAGAGTTTTATCTAAGCACCTCCATAGACAGCATATTTATTGATTAATTATCAAGTATGTGAATAGAAAATTGGTAACGAAAGGCTGAAAATCAACATACTGTTTATCTACTGCTATTTATATAGTGCTTAATGAAAATTCTAATGAAGCATACATTAAAGATCAACGATCACAGAAGTTTATGGTGTAATGAGAATATATGCGAACTCAAAATAGCACTCCTCAAATTTATGAACTCAAAATTTACAACTTAAAGAGTTAAACTCACCGTTTAAAAATTCTAGTATTGAGACGAACGACTTTCGTCTTCTTTAAAACATTATTATTTTTATTTGTTTTGAAAGGAAACTTTCTATATCCAATTGAACTTACTCAGCATAATTTTATATATTGATAGTGTATATATAAAGAAAACACTTATAATAAGTATTTGTTTTAATAAAACGTATTGTGCAGTGGTAGAATGCGCCGCTATGAATGAAGGACTCCAAACAGGATGAAATTTCAGTCATTCAGGGATCGATAAACTAATAGTAGATGAATTTAAATTGTTAAGCTGGACCTCAGTTAGTAGTCATGTGGTTCATCCAAAGTCATTCCAAAGAGAGCTGAATTGAGCTCAATCGCCTCCTCAATAACACGTTGAACACGAATGTGTCGAAGCATTCTATCCAGATTGATCAACATCAGATCTTATCCTAAACCATTGTCCTAGAAGTAATTTTCTTTCTAAAACTTGAATTTTTCTTCTTAGAGGTCTAGTTGAGGTTACTCAATTTCTGATAATTTGTAGAAGGAAAAAAAAAGAAGTCCCATAGGTTGCTTAGTTTGGTAGAACCTCACAACGGTTTGGTAGCATTACGGTAGCTAAGTGTAAATCGTTTCAGAACTAGTCTTTATATCATCGATTAAATATTGTCATAACATACAACGTACGTAGTTAGATGTATTTATTATAACTAGTTTACGAATATTACTAGTAAACAAAAACAACGACAATGTTATTCGTGGAAATAGTACGTTGTTCATAAATTGAACTAATTCGTGATTTATTACGTCGAAAACTATCCTCTAGAATAACTATTTGTTTTCACGAATGGAAGATTATCGATTGTTTTTCAAAATGTTTACTGCTCTTGTTTATTGTTTGTTAATTATTGATCTACTGTTGTTCTACAACATCGCATTTCAATGCAGTGTTGATTTACTATTTGTTTTGTCGTAAAGCTTCACTGTGTTGTTTAATTTCTTTTTTGTATCCAATTAATACTTATCGATAGTCTTATGTGGAACAGTATACAGTTCAAATTAAAGAGGAAGAAATCGAACAAATATTTATATCCCGCCTTATGAAAAATTCAAACGAAAAATGCAAAGATCACTTGATGAGTCATACGACAATTTTTGCCATACTGTAGCGGTGAAGTTACGCAAACACGAATATTAAAGTGATGACACCGGATATGATTGTCGTTCTTTTTTAAGTCAAACATCAGTAGAGTGATTGATGGGATATTGATTGATTACTGATTATTTATTCATGGACGTAATCATGGAATAGACGTGTTGTTATTGTTGTTATTGTTGTCTGGAAAATTAGTGAAAAACAGTTCGGCGAACGTTGGCTACAAGTTTTTTTCGATTTGTTTTTACACTAGTACAATGACTACGAAGAACAACGATCATTACTGGTTTTTGTTGTGAAATCATAGAACATTTAATTTTCCTCCATTATAAGTCTCCTTCAATTCTTCTAATTTTCTTTCTTCTTACCTCTTAAATAACATTGTTTACATAACATATCACTTATCATTACTCTATAGTCTGTTTATTTATATGTGTTTATTATTTACTTTATATTTTTTCTTAGTCAATACCACCTTTTTTTTGTTTTCATCATCTTTAATAGTATTAAATTTTTCTTCAAGGATTTTCTTTTCACCTTAGATTTATTTCTAGTGTAATTTTGAATCCTCATCAGAATGATGAATAACGATTTTTCTTCGATAATAAACAAATGTCGTTGTTCTAAGAAGAGGATGTTTGTTGTTTTTTTCTTTATCCCATTGTGAGTGTAAAAGTATCAGTTTTCGTGGAGATCAAATCGATCTAAATGAGTCTCAGTATTTTTCTTTTCTATGAGTCTAATGTTACTTTAAAAATATCCATTCTTACAATAGTCATTTTCTGAGAAGAAAATGAAAAATTGACTTGGAATGCTTAAGAGAATTTGATACGGTGAAAAAAAAAATCACACATCGAAAAATAAAGTGTTAATATATTTTGTAACTAAAAATATTTTCACTGATAAAGTAAAACTTACAGTAACCAGCTATTGATTATTCTTCACAGATGATTAATTATACTAGCAATGTACACAGTTACTGTAATGCTTACTATTCTGATAATTGTTTATGTCTAGTGATATGATATGGAGTGATTTTACCTCATATATGCTTCTTTCCATATGAGTTATATTATTCAGCGTTCATTCTGTTTTTTTTTACGATTGACACGACTTTAATAAATTTTCCTCAAAATTCTACTTAAGGTATCCGTTGCTTTTATCACTATACATATGCTTATCGATTTTCTTCTCTTCTTTTTACTCTCTCGTAAAAATTGCTTTCTCTCGGGTTATTTATTGATCTTTAATTTTTCAATTCTAACAAATCGCTTATTGATGTTATTCATATTGATTGATTATTACGCATATTTTCCTTATACATAGCTTTTCAGTGTTTCAATGTGTTAATGTATTGATCGTTAGTGATCTACTTCTACAACATTTCCCATTTTTTGTTGAAATTTAGATTTCAAATTTTGACAGATTAATTAGAATATATATCAGCTTTTACATTCCTTGATAGTAAAGGTTGAGTGAAATTTTGAGTTCTTTGTCATGAGATGATGTCATGTGGTCTGATATATATAGATCACTCATCAGTCACTCATCAATCACTCATTATCGGCTTTTATTCTCTAATTTGATTCCGGATTTATTTCAAGAAGCGAAAGAAAACAGAAAACAAAGCGAAGTAGTTCAAACGTAGTTTACTTTTGTTCGAAACCGTAATCAGTAACGATTAATATTTTGTACGAATTTTTCTTTTGAATCCGATTATTTGGAGAGCTTATTTTCACCATCAAACGATAATATCATTTGTACAGTAGCGTATTTTTTCGTATATTTGAGTGCTTTGTCCGTAAAATAACGCCTTACACACAAAAACATTACAGTATCAGTTATTAACGCAAAAAAATCTAAAAAACAATTTTTGAGTAGAGAAACATGTAACATAAATAATAAAGGTAAGAAATTATGGTTGGAACGATGTCGAAGTCGCGTAATTCTTTGGGGAGGTCTGAACTCACTAGAGGTTAAAAATGAACTCTTGACATCATTGAAGAAATTTATTGTCGTCATTATTTTCATTGATAGTATGATAAGATTCTAGAAAATATCATCAAATATTATCATAAACATTAATGTAAGAATTGAAAAATAATATTACTAAAATAATTACACTATTTTTAATTTTTCATTAATTTCAACTTGGACACTGCCCATTTACCTCAATTTACGTTCCCCCCACCTCGTCCCCCTCCCCCTCCCCATTTCGATCGAGTCATTAATATAATCAGTCTGTAAAGGATGAAATAGGCGTTAACGATTTGTTGATGATAATCGACATCAGAGAGCAGTTCACATCGTTGATAACGAGAAACGAGAAAAAAAATCTTTTGTACTGGTAACAAAATGAAATTCATACCGAAATATAATGAATCCATGAAATTCTGGAGGTGAATGGTGAGGAAGTAACTCACATCCATTAATCCTAAACAAAATGAATTCGAATGAGTAAAATTTGTAGTAGAGGTTACTGTGGGAGGTTCATTATCACAATACGGTAAAGAAGCCACTTCATTCCACTCTCAGTAAGCCACAAATCTATCACAGAACTATTGCGATCTATTGATCACATATTGATTGATTAGTCCGTTGATTGATTGATTGATTTGTTGTTAAGATATAGACAGGCATACAATATCTTTAGATAAGTTCAAAGAAAACAAAGTTTTCTCAATCATTCAGTATCAAGAAAAAAAATCTAGGTTATTCATATGAAAACATTTTGTATTCGTTTAATTCTTTTATTGTCGTGGTGTTTAGAAAGTGATCTTTGAAACAGATCAGAGATCTTTAGTGATCATTAAGTGATCCGATAAACATTCTGGATCAATTTAACAGTATGTATGTATGTCATCGAGTATTTCCGATGTTGATTAAACCTTAGAATCTGATTGAGGTAGAAATACATCAGAATCATCCTCATTATATAGGTTGTTGTGGTTACTGTAGTGATTATTAATGTAATTTTTAACAATATTTTATATATTGTAATGTGTTTAATCAGCACTTATAAGAAAAATGGTAGATGATCATCATGCCCGGAGATGATGAACGAGTTTTCAGATGATTTACTTCCATTCTAAAATACATTACATTGTTTTTTTTTCTTCTCATTTACAAATATTTTTTTCAAACATCGACTATCGTATACTGGCGATTATTTGTCACATGTTAAATTGTAGTTGTTTACATTTCGTAAAAGAAAATTAGAACAAATTTTCGAACAGGAATCTGCCATGTTTATTTCATGTGAAACAAACTTTTTTTTTTTGGTTTATTTATCAATTTAGTAGAATGTATCCAAAGAAAACAATTTGTTTTTGTTGACAATGTTGTTTTGTTTACTATTAGTTCATCTAGAAGCTTTCAAAGCGATTAGTATGGTTTCCTTTCTTCTCTTCTTAACTAATAGCTCTGGCTGATTATCACTGATAGCGACTGATTTCCTCTTCTAGTCTTCTTCACTTATGATGCTCATCGTCATCACTTCTAAAAAATTCTATTATTAAGGTAGTTGTCGCTGGAAAAATTTGCATAAAAATCCTCATTCGAGTTTTTTTCTTTAATATTTGAATTTGAGTCCTCATAATGAGTGAACCTCTTCAAAATAGTATTAGGCCATTCAAAAAAAACTAAAATAATTGTGTATAACATTTGTTTATAAATTTTATCTAAAATAAAATATAGCACTATTTTAATGCTGAAAAGTTATTTTCGATTCCCTATAATATATGAATTTTTTTTCCATCCTCCATAAGAGGACCTTTTACTCAAAATATTTTTCTTTTCGTCTACGTTATAAACGTCGTAAACAAAATTCATTCTGTAAATAAAAACAATTTCAATAATTCGTTTTCGTCGTAGTGGCTTACGATATGGAATTGATCATAGATCATATTTGACTAATAATAACTAAATTTATTATAAAGTAATAACAATAAATTTTTCGGTTGTCAACAAAAACAAGAGGAAATCACCACCGGGGAATTAAAGAACAACAATATCCTTTTACGTGTCAAAATAACGTATCAATGAAGGCGATTCGTTTCAGGACCATCAACGTCGGATGTCATGTGACTTTTTGATTTAGTTCGATCTCCATCCGTTCGTTTCACGTTCCTCATCTCATTCCTCCGAACATAGCTGATATACTTGTTTTCTAATTTGGAAAAGCTTAACATGTTAGCAGGATGAGAAAAGCGAACTTGTTCTGAATGAAGGAGATCTGCTTTCAGTGTTTCTTACGAGACGAAATAGTAGGTCTCTTCTTCATATTATAGCGAATTGATTGATGATAGATCATAGAAAAAGGCCAGAAATGTTTATCTGTTTCTATGTGAACATTTTAAGAGTAAATATCGATTGATCGTTTTCTTATCATTAGAAAGAGTTTGGTGATTTTTTTTCTCTCTTCCTAAATTTTTATATGAAGAAATTTCATCTTTCATCAATTTCATCTCATTTTCATTTCCTTTATTTCTTTCTTGTTTTTATTTTTCTCGTTACATGTTGTTTTTTCTTAGACGAAAAGAAGCATAGAACAACTACAGTAATGATACCGTAATCTTTTTAACAATACGAATTATATTGTACGAGAGATTTTTTCGTCATATTTTTTCTATTGATAATTAAACTAGTCATTAATTGTTAAGTAATTGAAATCGTTTTGGTATTAATTGAAAAGGACACGATTACAAAAGTTCACGAAAAAAAAAATTAAGAAAATAAAACGTCAAATTTCTTTGAGTCTCTCTAGGTGGTACGGTATCTCATTATACAGTAAATTGTTTGTCAATATCTCTTGTAATTCAATTGTATTTCTATCGTGGCGAATATTTTATGGGTTACTGTAACTAATACTGTTATTAAATTGTAAAAAAAAATTAAGTTATTTCTTATTAGACGAATAATATTCTTCTTATTCATTTCTTTTATAAAATTAATATTCAGATCGTTTATTGAAGTTTTATTTATCAGAACGAAATATATTTATGCAATTTTAGAACCAATAGAAGAAATAGGTATTGATCGATTTAATTTAATTTCTCTAATGGATAAGATACTGTAGAATACAGTAATAATTTTCATATAAATCGGTTGTATTTAACTCATTTTTGTTTTTAAAAACACCGACATATTTTTTGTTCTGATAAAATTTGTCAGTGCTTTTTTTTTGTCTTGTAGTGATAACAATGATATATTAAAAATTAAAGTGTTACATAGAAATATTAATGTCATAATGAGTTGTTTACGACAATATTTACAAACATTACAATGTTTAGATGTTATTTTATTTACTGTAAACAAAAAAAAAGATTGGTTTCTAGTTTTGTTATTGAATTTTGCAAAATGTTAACAATGTTTACCGTTAATGTATTTGTTACACTTTTTTTCTTAACACATTACTATCACTCATCCAGATAGAAATATAACAAACAAATAATATTTTTCTCTATAAAAATATATATGACAAAGCACGTAGAGGAGGAGTGGTATGAGGTACGACAATTTTGAAAAGACGCCTAGGGGTCACACTCAACCCTCCCCCCCTCAAAGACTCCCTCAAAGTTTACTAAATCTGTACCAGAGGAATTCGGTTAGATTGTAAGCATTGCCTTGATGAAGATTTTTAACCTTAAGTCATTTGGTAAAGCAGTATTTTTTTCAATAACCTCCACGACGTCATGTCATGTTGATGAGTGAGTGAGTGAGTGAGTGAGCGCATCTTTCGATGTTTGATCAACGCCAAAAACTTGCTCTATATTGTTTTATATTGCTAAAACTATACAATTTTACCTTATTTTACAAATAGAAATAAGAAATTTTGTTGAAATATTGTTCAACACAACCTCATATTATATTTATTCACAATATATGAATATCGATCGAATTATTGTTGTTATCTCTTTTTATATAATATTTAAACCCACTGTCAATTATTTTGAGTTAGTACTAACCGTTACGTGATCGTTGTTGAATCGATCCTGAAATTACGTAGTACAAACTAGTTTTTGAGGTCTGAGTGATGACATATCATCCGTACTACTACAATGTCCTCTATTGGCACTCATAATATTTCTCCATCTCAATAATCTATTTGTTTATCTAGCTGTCAATAAACAACCGTGCTACAACATTCCATATGGAATCGATAATCTTAAAATATCGTTTTTTGTTTTTTATTTTTACATTATTATTTGTACTATGCTATATTATTAATAATATTTTAAGGTGTATAAAATTTGTAAACAATATAGCTTATGAAAATATTGACTCATTGAAATCATCTGACTCACAACATCGATCGTCTAAGAAATTTGTGTTTTTTTTTGATCTCTTATAAGAGGAAATTTAAAATTTTTACAATATTACCTTATTCATCCTTATGAAAAATGTGTTTTACGTTGAAAATTGTTCGCATGTTTACATGTTGTTAATAACTTGTTGAAAACGTTACTGTAGATGATCATCAACAAAACAACGAAGGAAAACATTTGATGAAATATTCTGTTACTAGTTAGTTTTACTATTACAACGTTCTCGTTGTTGATAAAACAACATGTTCAGATTTGGTCAACAATTTTCATCAATATCGATTCTCACTCAGATCAATAAGAGGTCTAAATTTGACCTCATAGAATCATTCATATCGGTGTTTTCTATCATGTTTGTTTCTTGTTTACGGATTCTGTTTGAAAAAAATTATGCCGATGTTACTATAACCTTATCACTATAGCACTAAGAGCTTCATCAATTGGCTGTAAAAATCATTAGTCACTAAGATTGCTTGTTTTCTTAATATTTTATGCCACATACCTTCCTAAAATACCGAGTCAATCAGAAAACGTAGAACCTCAGCAGAACTTGAACTCGAATCACACAGTACACCAGACCAGATCTCAGTGAGATCTGAGTTCGAATACTTCCAGTCGTCAAAACACCCTCAATACGAGAAGTAAATTAGTACTGTTGACTGCAGTACTTTTTGGTCCTACAATTTTTGAAAATCTATCTTATTTGATTTCGGAACTACAAAAGAGTTGAGTTCGAAAATTTCCATATTGCTCCGTATCCTATCGATTCACAGACAACTATTACCTCATTCTTCTTGATAAGAACGCACAATCTAATCGATAAATCAATAAAACTTTCCCTGATTGACGAAAATATTCAACCACTATCTGATTCAAGTTCGATTAAGTGTAAA
The DNA here is from genome assembly GCA_000816705.1 of Dictyocaulus viviparus. NCBI lineage: Eukaryota > Metazoa > Nematoda > Chromadorea > Rhabditida > Metastrongylidae > Dictyocaulus > Dictyocaulus viviparus. The sequence goes on along the minus strand of KN716219.1, from coordinate 372,009 downwards.
AAATTTCTTCCCTATGTAAAAAAAAATTTAAATAATCGCATTGAAGTTCACTATTGTGATTAAAACTGAGAGCAGTACAAATGTGATTACAGGAATACGCAATGTTTTTTTCAGTACCAATAACATTTAAATATACAGCAGCATAAAAAATTATCCCGCCAAATTTTTTTCCGAAATAATCGCACGTATTTGATCTTATTCGATCGATAGGCAAATTTTGCGTTTTGTAACTCTCAATGCACATTGTTTATCTACTGGTTTAATGAGTTATAGTCTTTTTTTTCTAAAACTAACTCTATGCAAATCTTCTTTATGACTTCTTCGAAATCTTGAAAAACATATACCTCTTTCTTGAGTTACAATGTTCGAACAACACTGTACATAAATATACTAAATAAGGATAAGTAGTGACACAATCTACCTCCGTGAGGATGAACAGCATCCATACACCAGCTCGAGAGGGACATTCTGTTGCGTAGATAATGCTGCTTACTCTATCAAATCATTCTGGTACCGATTCACTGACGCCAGAGGGATGTAAGATTTGATGCGCTTTGTTGTGGATTCGAACCATGATATACTGTCTTCAATCGAGTATCTCATTGTGGTCTCTTTTGCCACTACACTACGACAACTCACACTGATCTACCAATACTGTAATTACCAGCTTAGCGCTGGAATATTTTAGACTAATTTGTTTATTCAACAAGTTGATATAATTTTTTTTGTTTTGATCCAACTAATTTTTGGTCTTTTCATAGCATGAAGAATAATTGGGTGAGTAACCGGTTACTCACTGAGTTTTTTTTTGTCAACTTCGTTTTTGTTCCGTGATTTGTTTTTTTTTTCAACGAAGCTAATAAATTAGTGCTAAAGATTAAAGCAATACCGAAAATTTGATCTCTTATAGTTGAGTGAATTTCAATATTAAAAATACCAAAGCTTCATGCGATCGATACGATATACTTTTAGAAGAGTTTAATTTTAATAGAGGAAAAAATTGATCGAAAACGTTTTAAAACACCACAGGCAATTAATCTAAAAAACAAACATGCTATTTATTTTGAGCCGCTGATAATCCTTTTGTTTTAAAAAAGTTCTTTTGATGTTTTATTCTGTTCCTCCGATAAATCCATGTGCTTACGTCACACTTGGGTATCTAAACATTTTTATAACAGTACATTAATAATATAATAACAACAATAATATGAATAACAAATACTACAACAATATGTGATTAGAAAAAATTGCGATAACGTAAATAACTGAGTGAATAAAAAAATAGTGTGAGGAGTTGGATGGCTGAGTTTCTCAGTGACGGGTCCTTTTTCCATCCATCATGGGCTTTTCCGTCCATGTAATACAGAAGATAAAATAAACTGAAGTGATGAATCTCTGAGGAATTATACTGGAAAGGTAGCAAATTTTCCTCTGAAACGGCGGAGATTTGCTACATAGTTGAACCTCAAATGGCGTCAATCATATATTCGAAGCTAAAATGTGGAATCCAATCTTTAGTTAGTTTCTAGATAAGCTCGGATGTTGTTTAATCCTCAGGGGATGCGCCTAAGCATTCGACAACGTTGTGATATCGTTGTGGTGTTTGAATACGATTCTGCTATATACAATTTCTTAAAGTAAACGGTTTTTATTAGTATCCGATTAGAGCTGCTTACTTCTTCGGATCACTCCATTGGGAATACATTCATCCCAGTACGATGATGGGTTTGGTAAGCCTAAAGGCGGACACGAACCACCGAATCTGAAGTACTGCTACATTGCTTGCCATTTCACTACTCTGATATTGTTCGCTGTTGGATCACTTTTAGAAAATTTGTACTTTTCAATTCTTCTAAATGATGTTGTACACTTTCTCAGAAAAACGAGTAAGTCAGCATTCAAATATAGAATATCGATTGGGTAGATCACTTGTTTTTTATTATAATTCATTTTTTAACTCTAATAAACACATTTTTAATAATGGACATAATATGTAATGAATAAAATTTATGGAAGAAACGAATAGAATAGAAAAATCATTTTTTTTACAAAGAGATTACATCTTCAAACACATTTGAAGCACTTTTAGAAAAAAATGTTTACAATTAGGAAGAACTAAAAAAAAATGTATTCGTTAAAAAATAACGAAAATGTTTGTGACAAAGTTCTTGATAGTCTTCGGATTATCACCATTTTAATCAGTAGAGCTCATTATTATCCATTTTGAAATCTGTTTTTCTTATCAAACAACTTTGCTGGATTCACTTTTTACTAAGTAGTTTTTGATCGATGAAAAACAAAATCGTGTAGCTTACAGTTTGAGTGATTTAGCTGAGGACATTCTCGAAATTACAAGATGTTTCTAGAAAACAGAAATTGAATAAAAATTTTAGATGAGGTATTACTGAGAATTGATTGGCTGGTCATATAACAATGTCGATGAGACAGTGCAAACGATGACTACGTTCGAGAACGATGGACGTGCTCTTGACTGAGTTCAAGAAGCTCTAACTATAGCTGAGACCGAGTTCAGAGTCATAGAATAAGTCTTGACGCTGACATATCACTGCATGCAAAGTAGACCATCATCATGGAGTACAGTCGCACCTAAAGAATTACTGGAGTGCACATTATGCGAGTAAAACGGATTATCCGTGATTCCAAGTTGGTAGGTAGCATAACATATTCATGAACATGAGGTTGTTCAACCGAATTAACTAAGAGCTGAAATCATTTTAAGGTATAATTTACAAAATTCATAAGCCATTTTTTAAGTATCTAAAATAATTAAACAAAATTACGAAAGCCTTTACAATCCAATTGAGATCGTTGTTATCAGATTGTGGTCTTCTTTTGTTTATCACTAGCATTATAACTAAATTAATTTTTGTTTATTTTGTTTACTTATTAAAACTTTATTAAATACGTTGTTGAACATATCGTTAAATGGGGCACGTAGTGGAGGTAGTAAGAGGTCGCCGAAGCGTTAAGTAGGCGGCGGCTCTAATCCCACTACGAAAACTACCAAATCTATCATCACTCTGGACTCAAAAAGTTGGTAGAAAAGCAATCCGGAATTATCAGAAGCTCACGTTGACTTAGTAAAGATTACTGTCCTCATCCTATAGAACAAAATCACTCTCAAACACTTCACGATAAAGGAGATCACGTGGTTTGTTCAACTAGTATTAGATCAACTCCAAAGCTGATCGTTCTCTGGATGATCAACTATATTAATCAAATTTTTTTTCACTGACATCACTTATTTCGGTCTCATAAATAAACAAAAAAAAACTTACTATTACAATGGCTGGTTTTTTTTTCCATGTTTTTGAACGTTTTTTTTCTTAGCCGTAGTGTTTATCAAGTAGTTTTTGTGATTTTATGAAATTGATATTTTTAAAAATATTTCAAATATCTAATAATTCATTCATCTGTTGTCTTAACAATAGCTATTAATTTATTGAAATATTTTTTTTCGTTGTTTTTCTTCACCTCTTTTTATTTCGCATTTTCATTTTCTTTTTTGTTTTTGACGTGACGTGACGGGTGGTCCAGTCCGGTCGTGTCGGTCACGACGAGCCGGATGCACGTGTGATGGTGTCGGCGAGTGGGCGCGGCTTTGTCGTTTTTTTTCCAAGATGCTCCGCCTATAAAATAACGTTCGTTCCATTTCAGTGGTATTGCGTCGTTCTATCCAGAACATCGTCATACATCAGTGATTAACTTATCGATTGTTGATCGTCAATAGATCAAACGATTCTCGTTATCAGAAGACTACCAAAGCATCTGCTATATTCTATCTACACTCATAATCGAATATCATTACAATGTCAATGAAACGAAAAAGTTTTTTCGTCAAGCTTCTAAAATTCGTCGGCAAAGGAAGTGAGTGAAATTTTATGTTCTCGTTCTCAAAAATATTGAGTATATCGAACGCATTTTCCTCATTTATACAATCATTCAACAGTACAATTTTAGAATGTAGCTAATATCGTTTCTTTAATTATAAAGTTTCAAAAAGAGAAAAAAATAAACAACATGTTTACACAAAAGATCGATTAGTGGCTTTTGAAAAGTTAATAGGAAAAAAAGAGGGCATAATGGTTTGTAATTTTAAGAAAACAATCCTCAAGGAATAAAAGAGTGCATTGGATCACTCACCTGAAAAAAAAAACATTTTGCATCGTTGTAGAAAAAAGTAGACCGATTTGAGGGCACACAATGGTACTCATCCACAAAATCCATTGCGTTTCATATACTTTAGAAAAAAACTCAGTTAATTTTTACAAATTTTCCGAGCGGCACCTTTTGCAGAGCTTTAATTTTACATACATCCAGTTTTTTTTCCTGTAGTTATACGAAAAGAGGTTCAATCACTGAATTTTCTATGAATACCTCTTATCGATTAGTTTCCTACTGATTCAGCTTTCTTTTTAAGCAATATTTGTATTTGAGTAATTTTTGCCGCAGTTTTTTTTTGATCATTTTTGAAAACCGCCTGTACCTAATCTAAGAGGAAATTCATTGATCTTAAAAAATATACAGTTGTATTATGATTTTTTAATGTAAATATCCTCAAATCTTAAATGGAAAGGCCTGTGATCGTCTCACCGAGTGGCGCAATGGTAGAAAGCGCTGCACGGGTGCACAGGTTCAAATCTGAACTCAGGCAAAACATTATGCGTAAAGAATTTTAATGGCGATGATCTATGATATGATCTACTCGTTTAGAAAGATAGTCGTATTTTTGAGTTCTTAATGATCTTCCAAAGGAAGAAAAATTTAAATGTAATCAAATCAAAATCGTTATCATTTGTTTACTTTTATTTATCACTAAGGAAAAAGTCTCGCAAACGCATTATCATTGATTGATCTGATTTTAGATCAAATTCAATCGTCTAAGACCTGCTTAGCGCAAATCTATGAACAACGGAAAAAACAACGACAAAGGTGAGGAAATTCCTCAATTACCTCATATGAATATTTCATAGTATTTTTTCAATAATATTTAGTATAAGAACATTTTTTATATGATATAAATTTATATTATGTTTTATATGCTTCTAGTAGGTAAAAGAAGAATTCTTAGTATTTCATAAATTTGCTAAATATCTTAGGAATGAGGTTATTTTTTCATTTGACCTCAAATCCATTGAGTTTTTTGAAGTGAATGAGTTTTTTTTTGTAGTATCCTTTTTTTTTATGAACATTTGTATTTTAAGAAATTGTAT
>KN716219.1:341289-354855 GCA_000816705.1 Dictyocaulus viviparus | reverse complement strand
TTGTGCATTACAATTTTGCGTATGCTCGTAAATAAATTAAGTATCTATAGCGTAATCATTATTAAAATTGCATACAAATGAATTGCCGAAGGACATTTTATCATAGTAATCAACTCACTTATTATATCAAAAGTTTGATTGTAAAAACTATTGGATTGGAAAATCGGAAAAGAAAAACTAATTATACGTACTCTATATTATAGATATAACTTTGAAGATAATTTATTATTACCATTTGCTATGCTACATGTGCGATCCCTTTGATCAAAAATCACGCAAATAAAAACATTTACGAGTGGTACATAAAATAACTTGCGATATTGAAACGCTTATAACTCAGGGCCATTCATTTTCGCAGACGGTTCTAAATGAATTCTACCAATAAAATCATTAAGAATTACATATGTGACTAGTACTCGTTACATATAGTACATATAGTTACTAGTACTAGTACTTTCTACCTAGTCAGGAAAATCGATTAGTTCGCTACGATGCGGTTGTCTCCGTTGCCTACGTGGACAATTATTTTGTTAACTTTGATATGATGATGATGATTACAGACGAAAAAAAAGGCAATTCATTGACACCGTCAATGACACAACTGTTTCTCTCAACACACTAATTAATAAATTTAAAAATTAACAAATAATCTTTGGATGGCAAACAAATTACGGCTGGAAACTGACACGCACGAAATGTTCCACATAATTTTCATCCACATTTCTCGCTTTATATTTTGTTGATATGGCGATTACTGATTACTTTCTGTTCATTTCAAAAGCAAATTAAAGCGATTTTTTTCCATCAAATAAAAAACGGATGATCGTAAAGCACTAAGGACAACTAGCTACGTCATCAACGTCGTTTCCATTGAAAATGCTACGCAAATGTACTGCAACGATGGTAACAAGATGTTTCATCAAAAACAACTCATACAAGCCCAGCATACCTGTTGCCTCGATTGCCGATGTAGAAACAGATTGAAAAATCCTTCAAAGAAAAAAGAAACTTCAATAAGGTGATACTTTGCATTCATCATGTAAACAATGATTAAGCAGATGAGGACAAGCCAATATTGATGAATCTGCTGATTATTAATGATGAAGTGAAACACGTCAATACTATTTCGGCTTATGCATCGATTATAATTAATGACTCATTTGGATTCATTGACAAATATTGAGGCAAATGAAGGAATTTGTATGAGAAAGCGATTAGTTCTATCATATTGCTTATAGTATTAATACATAAACAAATAAATAAACATATATATAGTATAAAATAGATATTTTTTCCTATAAAAAATTTCAATATTTATTTCTTTAAAGGACAGTTGTGTCATATATACTATATGATCTTATAATATATTGGAGATCATATGAACAACTAGAATGCTTTGATAAAAAAGTCCATGATTCACCTTTATATATCATATTCTAAATCTTTTATACCTGACTCTTTCGTTCCGATTCTTCTAGATTATACTTTTTTTAATAAGGCATAGCTGCTTAAAATTGTGCTTTCATTCTCTTAAAAGAAATATTTTATAGTGTATCACTGACGTACTTCGGTCATTCGATTGCTTGGAAATGAGTTAATTCCTGATGAAATAATAAGTGCATACGAGTACTGACAGTTTTACCTAACACATAAAAATCATATGTCTAATTGCTTTATATTTCAAAGTACAATTCAGTTTTTATAGAAAGTATTGTTTCGCACAGAATTCGTAACACAAAACATCATAATTATCGGAATAATTAAATAGACTCAATTTAAATATCAATAGTAAACAATATTTACTCAATGCAAAGCTAAGAATTCACGTTGTAAAAAGACAAGCAAAAAGAAAAGACAAGGAGGGCTCAGAGCTAGTGAAAAACGGTGGAGAGAATGGAATAAATTATCTTACACAGCTGTATGATAAAAACAGGAAAGACTTTAAATGTTCCATTTCGATCAATTATAAAGAGTCAATACTTAATAAATTTATTCTCGTGATGAAAATTTCGAGGATGGTAACTTTTAACACTTCACATTGGTAGGAAAATCGTACTTTGTATGCTCCAAAGATACTCAAATAAATGCACGTAGGCTGGGACGCCTTCCCAATGAGCATTTAAATGACCACGGTTGTCCTCGCATAGTCCATTCTCATATTCGTCCTATCTAAGAACATCTCAACATCCGTATCATGCTAGTAATCAAGGCGTGCGTGTACTATCTTATGACGTATTCTGTTGGCGTAATTATTAATCAACGTCCTGTTTTTTCCTTGTTAAAATAAACGATCAAATCCAAAAGACCTGCATGATAAACTATTCAAAGCGAGGATCACTAACAATATTCACTACCCTAATCTTTACAATGTACAAAGTTATATCATCATAGTGTTAAATCTATTATAAAAAAACCAAAAGAACTGTAATCAAGCGCTTCCTCAATTTATCATCGCGAAATTACTATGTGCTAAAAAAATATAAAAACAAAAACAACAGAAAACAAAAGGTAAAATTTTCAAAGTATGTAATTTGCGTCATCATAATTATATTAATTATGACTTACATAAGTAGTCTGCGTCATAGAATAGAACAAAAGATCCTTTCGAAAAACACTTACCTCAGGCACTACGTGAAACGGCTGAAATAGGTTCCTCGAGATATTTGGCAAGTGCATGAAGTTTAGCTCGAATGAGACCCAAATGACAATTTTTTGAGCCCTTGAAATCAAAGTTCATTCTAATAAAACGCTACAAATAACTCTTTCTAAGTCAACTTTTGATGTGTTATAATATTTCTGCGTAATTGGAATGGTTCATGATTAAAGTGACGTTAGTGCAGAATATAAACGACAACCTACGTTAACATACCGTTAGAATAAAGAATAAAGAATACAAAACCTAGAGGAATAGTGGAATAAATAACTAAAGGAAAAATTAGATCTAGGCAACCTTCAAAGCAAGTAGCATATTTGACACACGAATTGCTGCTATTACTCCATTTTCGCACAAAACCATTGCCTCCTTCAAATCTTCACGTCCACCTACAACCAGTTCCAGATGTGATGTATGATATGCTGGTAAAGAAAATCGCGGAGAAGGCAGGAATATTCTAAAAACAAAGCAAGTGATAAACCTTTTTTATCAAACGACTCCCAAATGCTTGAGATCAGTGCTGCAGAAACATTTGCATGATCCTTGCTGTCATTATGGCCACTGTACGCTATAAGCAATCCTAAATACTTAATTACACAAATAACATTTCATAAATTGCAACATAGTAAAGTATCTATAGACCTACGGATGCAATCTGCTTACCTTCACGATTGAAAAGCAAAGACCCATAAACTTCAGCACTATTTACCTGACCAAGGACCTCCACCAACGCTTTTTGTCTAAGCATTGGATCAAGGGGTTTTTTATGGTGACAAAGTCCTACAAGGAATTTGCCTTTGTTGCAGAACGTAATAACCGTAAAGAAATAGATGCTCTTTTTTTTCAAATAAAAATTTGGAAAGTTTTTGACAATACAAATATTGCACTCTTCAAGCATAGGAATTCATTTATACATAGACATAAAACAAAGGTCAAACAAAACATACAAATCAAAAAATACAATTCACAACAAAAATTAAATTACTCCGTCCACCGATGGCTGCATGTAGTATCCATACATACGTAATATAACCTCATCTCCTCCTAAACAAATTTAGCTTTACAAAAAAGAAAAAAAACGAAACAAAAACGTTAAGTAGAGATTTTTGAGGTAGATTAAAAGTATGGAGAAAAAGTCGCATATTGAGTAACCACCATGAACTTGAAATGACAGGTACACAAATAGGTGACTAATTACCAAAAAACCAAGCCATAAAATTTTGCATAGTTAGAAAAATGAGACCAGCATCAAATAATTCATACACATACAATCATGTCATTGCGAATAATTTAAATACAAACAGCAGTCATTCAAACTCTTACACAACTATAAACTCGTTTATTCTGTTAAAAAGAAACTTTTTATTGTAAAAAACATGAAAGACAAAACATATGACAAGCAGTGAAGAAGTATTCATCCTCACAACTAAAAAAGTAAAAAGTCAGAGCCTCAGTAGTACATCTCTTGAGCTCGGACAAACCTACCTCTGCTCTTCGAGTTTGAGCCTGGAAAAACACAGCCTTAGTTCCACCACACCTTGGACAAGGATGATCCTCAGTTTTCGGTAAAGTAGGGTCATGGACCACATCTGCACAGATCTGAGTCAATTCGCTGAAATATAGGAGACCAATACGTGTTCTAAGCAAAAAAATTGAGATCATTTATATAGCAAAGAAACTATCTTTTCAACAATAGATCAAAACACGTACTCAACTTCGTGCACAAGTTTATTAACATAGATGCACGGATTGTCAGCAACTTGTTTGTGATCACAGTTCCTGCATGCATACATCAATTGCCGATGTTCCTTGTCCTCTCGGGGGTACAACATATTGTTGCTAAGAAAATATAAGGCAATTGAATTCAACCACACTTTTATCAACTACAAACAATCGATATGCAGTTTCGAGTAATTTTATAAATATACTTCCTCTTTCATGTTATCCAGCAGTAAAAATGAGAGTGATAGAATACAAAAGAATGAAAAGATTCCAAAAATATATATGCATTATTGACTGTAGCAAAATAATCATTGCCGCCATACTCATATTAATACTGTCAACGCCTTGCGTCAGCTCGCTTTTCTCTAATCCTCAATTTTAAGTTGTGTCCTGAAGTTAATTGATTAGTTTGCACAACAGTAAGTTAATGAAGGTTCTGAGTATTGCTGTTATCCACCCAATAGCATGCCGTTCGAATTCAATTCATTTCAAACGGTTCACCCCCTTGATGAAAGGTATTCCTAGAATTTCATTTCACATCTAAATAACTAAGAGAAAGCCTATTTGAAATTTGATGAAATAAAGTCATAAATAGATAATGCCACTCCATTTCATAACGATTGGTGATTGTCTGTGGTAAAGGCTATTAGAGTGCTTCAGCAAGGCTCTCCTGTGATTTCAGACAAACATAGCCACGCAAGCAAAAATCTACTTCAGTAATCTGTTTGTTAGCATCTATCGTTTGCGAAATCTGGAAATAAGATAGTAATGAGTAATCAAACTTCGTGTTCATTCTGATGTCAACGGAGCTTAATCAAATTAACAGGCTCGTGATGAGACATGGATACTTTTTCCTACTCTGTGAACACACATAAAAGCTTCCCCGAACGCCAACGTTTACACTCTTAACCCTACGGAATCATATTTGTTTCATGTAACAGTTTTACAAGAGATTACGAGCAGACAATCGAGATACGAATTCATTATGAATAACACCTATTATCCATCGAGAAATCATTCGTACACGTAACATGTTGATGCTTTGATGTACACCAATACATTATACCATTACTCGAGGAATTGTCGAAACAAAGACCTCACAAAGAAGAAGAAGCTTCTTACAAACTGGCCATACAACTTGCTAGCACGCCACATAAAAGGGTAACTGTAAAATAACCACGCTCAAATCTATTTCATGCAATGAAGGTGACCGAAAAGATATTCATAATAGCCATCCCATTTAACGTCATATTTTTAGGAAAATCATCTTATTGCGCATAAAAACAACAGTGAATGAATTTCAACCTTTAGAATATGCACCGTATCGCAAAGCATTATTTGGCTTCATGTTTCATATACATTTAGGAGGCAGAATTATAAAAATCCGTATACGTCCTGAAGAACAATACCACGTCCTGACCTTGGTCGGATACAAGAAAGCATTCAAAAAAAAACAGCGTCAGAACAAAACCTGTAACGGCAGTGCTGATCGATGTGGAAGCAGAATTGTACTATATAACCATATACGGTAAGTGCGTCAAAAATTATACTACAAAGATCCACTTCTTCACCATAATGGAGTTCAATAAGGCGATAAGGTTTTATCAATGCTGTTTACTGCTATTTTACAACAGATAATGAAACTAGATTTTGACAAAAGATACCTCTTGGAAATCGGAAAAAAAAAGATTGATGGTGGAAGATCGCGAAAATGATAGGATTGCCAATAAATAAGATGGAAACCAAGTTAATGAAAATACGGTGGTGGGAAATGAACCTACTCAAGACTGATAGAATTCATATTGAACAAATTTGGTGGCACTTATGTCGTGAGCAATCTATGAACATGGATAACGGGATGAAGGATGAGTTGTGTACAAGACGGACAGCCGCATAGGCTGCAAACCGTCGTTGATAGTTCGATAGACATTAATACACGCACACACACAATCAATTCACAGTTCACCCAAAGGTCGAAACGAATAGCAGGATACATAATGAGTTTCGCCCATGTCCATGTAGAAGACAACCACAATGAAACCACTGCAGCACCTCCCTACACTCTTTTCACTTAATATATGAATCGGCTGCTGGTAAATTTAACTGGTTGAACACTAAGCACTAAAATTTTACGTAGATTTGAAATTCAGATTCACATTCAAATCGAGTAGCGTCACCTCTTTGCCTAGTCTCGAAAAGTAAAAGGAATAATAACTTGAATTCGACTTCCATAAGGTAACCATTGACAAAAAGTTATACGAAAATATAAAAAACACAAGAACGCACCACTCTGGACAAAACTTGATGCCTACAAAACCAGGTCCGCTCATGAAAACCGATTTTAGGGAACACTATAATGAACGTTTAAAAATCATGAGTAAAAATAGAATTAACTATACAACGTAAATGTAACAACGATTGAGAACTATAATAAATAGAAATCTCCTTCGGCAAACAAAGCAAACACTTTTCTGATTTAAAAACATGGTTCAAAATGTATGGCAATTCTTATATCATAGCAGTGTTGAGTGATTACACTTCCAGATCATTTAGGTATTGTCAAAGCAGAATGAAAAAACCTTCCAGATTAACAAATTTAAATGTGATCACTTTTATTAAATAAAAATGTACAGTTGAAAATAAATGAAAACCTACATCTTATGTACAGAATCATAAAGTTTAGAAGTGCGAAAACTTACAACTAACCTTGTGAAAAAAGCGAGTCAACACAATCATTGACCTATACCAATTTTACACACAATTTTTTCCTTTAAATAGTACGCACAGAACTAATTACGCAGATCAAGAACAACACAATCCGATATTAAAGAAGTTGACAAAAATAATAAGGCTACATCTACCAAAAATTGTATACAATATCGCAGGCAGCAAATGACTAAAATATGATTTCTAAAAGTAGCTTTTAGTAGTCAAATGTAAAAATAAACAATTTGGAAAAGGTAAGCGTAAATGATAGAAAATCAAACTTGCATTATACACCGACCTAATAAAAAAAGTGCGGAAACATAGCATTAAATTATCCACTTTATACAAATTTTCCCTTTACTCGTCCCAATCCACCCAATTCTCATCCTTCACCTCCTTTTCTTTACTGGACTCTTTATCACATTTTGCTCGAGGAGTGAGCGGCCCTGCTTGTTCATCGTCACCGTTCGTTGAACAAATCTCCTGAGTGGATAAATTTGTTGTCAAAACAATTCGAAGTACAATGAACAATGACAGCTGTCTCACCATTCATTAAAAACACGAAATATTATGAAAGATAAAAACCAAAACCCATGTATTGAAAACCAGCAACTTGAGTTAGAGCAGAATGAACCACAACCAGAAAAAAAGAAATCACGTTAAAAACAAATGTATTGGAACTCACCACCACACGACTAGAAACCTGAGAAAATGGAAAATAAGCAATATTGCAAATTTTAAAAAGGTACATAATAGATAATATACTTCATTGAGCTAAAATATAATAATTTAATAACTATAAACTTGTACTTATGGTTCAGAAGTAATCCACTTAATAAGTAAAAAAAAAACCTCCACATAATTCTTGTCACTACAGACACTCCAGTCGTCTGCAGAAGCGGCTGCACTAGTCGGCTGATGATCCACTACGGCTATTGACTCATCCGACATTGGTGAGCTTCCACAATTTTGGATAGGAGAAACTGATGATGAGGGCCCTAAAATTGTTAAGGTATAAATTGACTGGTGAGGAAGTGAAATGTTACAATCTACATTTATTTAAAACATGAAACTCTAAATATTTTAGTGCACAATAAAATGATGAGAAAAAAGGATCAAAATCATTATGCATGATTAAAATAGTGGAAAAAACGCAGAGGAATTTGTCTCATCACTTAATTATTGAGAAAATCCTCAAAATATTGAAAATAATAAAAAGGCAACACTTCACGTCTTAACCTAGTTCCATCAATTATATGCACAAGCATAAATTTTGATTGATAAATACAACCACTATTTCCAAACGACAACCTTTCTTCATAAGTCGCTGTTAAATATTACTTTAGCCGATTCCTTTGGATTTCAACTGAGATCTAAAGAAATATTGTGCATGCTTCTACAGCAGCTTTATAATTCCCACGATATCTATTATTCTGCGAAGCACTGACTCAATATTCTATAAAACGATTGACCTTTTCTATTTTCCTTGCTTCTGTACCAGTGTCCACAGAGAGCTCATTAAAGCAGAACGACATACGCAGCTCTTCATCCATTTCTGCGATTTGAATGGCGTAGAAGTAACGAGACCAAAAAGTTTTGCCATCTAGGTCGGATGGAACCTTCAAGACCAACTATCCAATAAGAAGCAAAGAAAATGTAATTCACATCAACCTACACTGTTATCAACATTGAATTCATTGAATAAGTGATAACAAGGAAGAAAAAAATAGGAGCAAAAACCAATAGTTCGTGTAACAAAATCGTCGCACACAACATGCTAAATAGTACAAAGTACCATTTTTGAATATATCTTTCTTAATGAAGGATTGCTTCCTAACAACACATTGATCTCTGCATCGTATTCTTCAATGTTGAAGTGATTCATCCATTTCGTATAAGCTTCAAAATTTTCCGGTTCACGGCGGAACGTATCTTCCGACGATTGCATCTCTAACAACTTTTCCTGAAATATAACAGTGAAGCAATGAATGTAATTAGTGTAATTGCGGCTATAAAAAATATATGTTGACGTTCTCGAATTCATGCATATGAATTAACCATTGGAAGTTACTCCCGTTACAAATCCCGATATAACAAATGTTCGATTAAAAGAGTGAGTACCTTAAGAAGGTATGCTAAATCGCAGGCGAGGCTTATAACATAGCTACATAAAAAGCAAAGAGGTGAGAAACAATACACATCCAAATTCTGGGAAGATAATAGAAAAAAATTTGAACCAAACATAATATAGAAATGCCACATTCAGTTCTTTAGCATCCAGTTATCCAATGATGTTAAAATTATACATACTCGTGGTAAATTCGTCTTTCGAAAAATTCGCGGTCGAACCACTTCAGTTATTTCATCTTCTCCATCAGTTGTTTCTTCAATAGCCAAACTTTTAACAGTATCAGTAACAGTACTCACAACAGATTTCACCCAACCAAATCCAATTGTGGCGCTTTTTTCAACCTAAAAATGTTGCGTTTAAAACTACAACATAGTGAATAAAAAGAAACATAGAAGGTAAGAAGAAAGTCATACAAATTTAATTAGAAATAAACATGCTGTAAAAAAACATATCATTGACATAGTATATAAATCGTATATAGCACAGTACATAAATTACATATAAGAATACCTTATAAAATAAATACCTTAGTTGCTAACGACTCTTCAGTTGACCTTGAATTTGGAATAGAACTTATAGTTGATTCATTATCACTGCTTTGAGACTTGACTACTGCTGGTTTCATTTCTTCATCAGGAGTTACGAGCTTTTCTAGATAATGCGCTTGTTCCTTTATAACACTGGTAGCA
Organism: Dictyocaulus viviparus; assembly: GCA_000816705.1. NCBI lineage: Eukaryota > Metazoa > Nematoda > Chromadorea > Rhabditida > Metastrongylidae > Dictyocaulus > Dictyocaulus viviparus. The sequence goes on along the minus strand of KN716219.1, from coordinate 344,954 downwards.
GTACCAATCCCTAAACGCAATTCAAAAACGTACATCAAGCATTTCAAAATCAATAAAAAAATTTTAGCAACATAAGTTATATCACCCTTAATACAAACCTCCTTTGGCTGCGTTAGTAAGTCCTGCAACCTCTTGTGTCATTGCGTCACCAAACTCTGCCAGGTCCCTTTTCACTAGGTCAAAGGTATTTATAGTCTGAAAACAATTTGTTTTCCTTCCTAGGCAGTCACGAAAATCTCATTGTAACATTTCTTTCCAATATTTATTTGTAATCACTAGTACACGTCCTGCTAAATCTGTTGATAGCAAAAAAGTGAGATTGAAATAATGTAAAAGTTTACACCAGAGATCACAACACAAAAACAACGGCATTACAGACAGGAGTAATTCATTTCAAGTTACCTTTTCCTTAGCACTATTAAACCATGACGCCCCTGTAGATATCCATGCTGATGTAAGCGGATTGAGACTAGGCTGAATATCATCTTCATTGGCTTGTTTCATAGTTTCATTGGATCCTTCCTTTTTACCCGGCTCTTCAGTTACAACGGCAGCATCAGATTTATCGTCATTCATCTGTATGTACAATAACGTTCAAAACTAGATTTAATCAAATACGAATAAAATGCATAATATCGAGCACAAAAAGAAAAAAATAGACGAGAGCACTGAGGGAAACAGTTGTTTGCAAGCGGATAACGCAAAAAAGTAGCGCCTAATTTTTCCCATTTGAACTTAATCAAGAATTTTAGCAAGTCTGCTTCGAACTAATGTTCTATTACAGTGGAACCATTACAAAACCTGATTTCCTTGATCCTTTACGCCGAATACACTTAAAGTAAAATACATATTGGGGTAGGTTAACAACTCTTAACGAATACTCCTTTGAAAAAAGAAAAACAGGCATTAATGCATGGGCATCATGAACTAATATTTGAAAAAAATTCAAATAATTTAGGATTTAAAGGAAGTAAAGATGATAATATTGGATCTTTGACAAAAAACTGAAGTATTTCAAACGGAGTATCTGAATCATTCTACTATCAACAAGTATAGAATATATGTCGCAAATACTCACGAAAGCTTGTGTCATAAGTGCATTTCTTGTCAACAACTCAATAAAAACATGGAATAAGCGTCTCTATGTAAATCAGTAATATTGTATATGTTATTATGTCGTGACAGAGCACATATAATCAATCAATCTCTTCTTTGAATAGCGCAAGATATTTTCTCAAATACTGGATTCAATCAATAACTACGCTTACTTTGATGCTATAACAAATATCGTACAAATGCGTAAATTACAGAGCGTAAAAGACCTGTTCGTCTATTTTTGTTAGAGTAAACAACACAAATACTGTTATTAATAAACATAATAAATGAGAAGACTAGTAGGAGATGATACTTTTGAAATGCGTCGAAGTTAATAAATTCAAAAATAAACGGCAGTGACTGCAATTCATATGCATTCAATACATATATTGTGTGCATACATTACAATATACATATATGCGCGTATATATAATGTGTAAACATATGTGTATATATGCATATATGCTTCCAGTAGTTAATTGAATCAAACATTTGAAGAACACGCCCATTTCAAGCAAAAGTAATATGAACGATTTCATTGGTAGAAAAACATTTATACATTCAAACTTATGTAAGAAACAAAATTAATAAAAAAAACTAAAAACATATTCCAATTACCACCACAATAAGTAGAAGCATTTCCGAACAAAGTACGGTCTTTAACGTAAACAAAAGTAGGGTAATAGAACTTATGGGAAATCACAGCATAAACAGAGTATACGCTTAAATAGAGGACTTCCGTATTTGTCACTACGAGTCGATCAGTTTATTTGTATTGTTTCGAGGATGATAGCTTGCATCTGTCGATCACAATTGATGGGGTACAGGAATGCAAGCAAATAGCAAAATTGGCGTAATGGAAATATTTTGTACCAATGCACGTAAACTTTTGTAATGTACGACGCTGTTTGTGATCACAATGCTGCTTGATCATGATGATTAGGCATACCAAATTTTTTGGATATTTCATTAGTCATTGAAGTTTGCTCTAATTAGTTGTTTGACTCATTAGGTGTGACTAAAATGTATTAGAGTACGTTTGAGTCTACATATGCTTTTCTCATAGTAAAGGAATCTGAACTTCCTTACAACGGTTTGAGTTGGAAGGAAAATGAATTACCGGTGACCAATAAACAAGTTTTACTTGGGAGTGGAAGAAGCCCAAACTCCTAGTGAGTAATAAATAGTGCAAATAATAAAGTGAGCTTCGTCATCAACATCAATTTAATATGGTCCAGTTCATTCGTCAATAAATTATTCCTCATGTTTACATTTGATGTTTTTTCTGCTTTGATCTTCAAAGCGCTCATTTATTACATTTGATTGTTTCATGCTTGTAGATGTAGTATCAACATAATCCGGTCAGAAGGTCGGGCAAGTTTTCGTATGTTGTATGTTCCGTGTGCCTTATCGTTCGAGCGATCGTCGACTATTACAAAATGAACGCAATTAAGCTGCCTTCAACAATTATCGTTGATATTGCAATTTAGGTAAACACGAATTAGCTGTTTGTTGTGAACTGAAGACGCGTTATTTTCCTATCCCTTACTTGTCATGAGGACAAGTAAAGGACGTATTTTATTCAAGTATAGCTATTTCAGTCAGTCAATATGTCTATGTTCCTTTCTATTATTTACTACTTTTATTTGTATTTATCAACTATCCCTGAATCTTTTTAATATTTTTGAAGTGTTTCTTTGGGTCTGTGTCATGTTCACTTACACCTATTCATTCTTCGATGAAATTTTTCATATGAACTAGCTATAGAGGTTGTTTCAAAGTTAGTTCTTTGATATTTCGTCTTTTATATTCGCGTTCTTTATTTAATTTTCAAGTCTAAAAAAGTTAAGCACAGCGCAATGTTTCATTGTACATCTCCGACAGGTTCCTAATAATAAATATGGTGGTTCTTTTTGTCGTGCTCAACAACGACTTTTTATGTTTTCATTATTAGAACAACGGAAAATTAACAGATTTTCACTTAAAAGACTTTCACTTTGTTGTGCCTCATTTGTAACGATCTCAAGTAACATTCAATTGAAAGGGAATTTCTTACAACCGCATTTTTGCCCGGTTGGTAGCGAAACTGATCTGATCTTGTCGTCAGCACCCTCGTCACAGTCTGTCATCGGAATTACCTGCAAATGTGATTGCTATCGTGTTGGATTTCATGTTACATAAGAACACGAACGAACCTTGGTACCGGTAACGATCAAGGCACACGCAGAACTGTTCTGAACTCGATATGGGAACGTATACGTGCCACTCTGAAAATTGTTCTTTGTGTATTTTATGTCCTATACGTCCCAATTATTGATTGAAGTGTTTCTACTTCTAATGTCATGGAGAAATTCTGGTGATCTTCTAGGCAAAAAGGTAAAGGGGCTTTTAGCTTTTTCTATATAATAATATTATTGTGATTGAACATGCTTAAACGAAGGAATTTGAAGGGAGTCTACATGTCATAGATTAAATGATTGTAATTGTATCATATAAAGTCCTAATCAGTCCTAGTCGTACTAATATTCTAGTATTGTTAATGAGGATGTAATAAGATAAGATAAGATAAG
>KN716219.1:298067-340898 GCA_000816705.1 Dictyocaulus viviparus | reverse complement strand
AGTCAGCACCAAAGGACTCATACCAGGGATCTTTTGTAGAAAAAATTCACATTTGTTTTTTGACTTGACTTCTGCCAGAGCGGCCTGTAAATCTCAACAACAAGATCTTTTAAAAATAAGTGAACTCATTTTAGAAATAGTGGATCCATTACTGTATCTAGTAAAAAAAGTATTCGTTTTTAAAACGATTGTACTGTGTATTGTTGTTTAAATAGAATTCTTGTAGTGTTTCGAAACATATTAGTGAGATTCTGGAATGTCGCTTTGTGTGTTTGAGGTGTTGATGAGGTCGATTGTGCTTCATCATTTTACTAGTATTACCCTTTATTTTTATTATTTTACTAGTAGTTCTTAGCAAATCGTCAAAACGCGATTAGACTTAATGTCTTTTTTCTATGAAAAGCAAGAGGAATTTGGTCGATGTATCACAAAAAGACAAAATAAATGTTCTTTACAGAAAAATTTCAATTGGAAGGTGTGATGTGTGGTTGTCCGAACTTACCGAAGTCGTCGTCAAAGCAAAAATAATGGTAGTGACAATCATGGATGGAAATCCGACAAACTGAAAAGAAGTGAATCAAAGCGGAAACGATGCGTACACCACTGCACCATATGTTTTGCTGATATTTCTTCACAAGCATGAAGATTTCGCTATCCGGCAGCTAATGTAGATGAACACCTGCCAGCAGATAATTCACACAAACTAGTTTTTTTCTTAGGCAATATTATAGGACAAACTTTCATTTTCCTCAGAAACCAGTTTTCTCCAGATTGAAGCTTCAAATAAGAACGAAATCTTCGGATGAGGACACTAATGAAGATTACATGAAATATGAATAGTTTCAAACGAAATGCGCTATAAAGCTTTCCAATCACCATTGAATGAGGAAATAATGATGAGTTACGAACAAATACCATAGTTTTGCATACATTCTAAGCATGGTTTGTTTTGTTGGTTTCCCACTGATCTGATATGTCGTTGCTTTATAAACAGTCCCTTCATTTGCTAACAAACAAGTTCCATTTAATTCATGCAAAATTCAGAGAACTTTTTGAGTTATATGGATGCTTTGACTGAGTTAACCATCTGGAAATTAGAGGAAAAGCTTTTATTTATTTCATCCTAGACTAAACATTCAATCAATTCAGAGGAAAATGAAATAAACTTATGTTGGATAATAGCTTGTTTGCAAACTGAATGGATGCTCTTGAGTGAGCAATGGACGCAAAAAAATGAAGGGAATTCGAGGAAAAAATGCGGGATGTTGCACCTCATGAGAACACGGATCACCCGTAGGATACTATTTATTTTATCCACTAATGGATCGATTATAATGTAAATGTTGAGAAAAACATCTGGGCGGTTAAAAATCAAGTGATTTTTTTTCTTCTATAGGAAATGTTAATACGTAACAATAGCGCTGTTGATAGTAATCAATATTATTTTTCAAATGATAGAAAATTTCACAGAAATAGCCATAATTTGATCGTTATCGATCGTAACATGTTAAGATTATTGGTTTTTTTCCCCGTTGTGTGTATTATACAAACTATATGGAATGCAGAAGAGAATATATTGAGGAAAACCGAATATGTGGGAAAATTTCGCAACACTATTTATACCTCTTCGACCTCTATCATACATTCCAATCAACCGTCTAACAAACTTATTCTATGTGCTAAACGCAAGTATCCGTTAATGTTAAGGGTATGAATGGAATCTTACCTTAGGGAAACAAGTCAAATAACTCCTCTTTCCACGTCGTCCATATGATTCCTCTTTCTGCATCGATTCCGTTACACTATATTGTTCGTATTGTTGTAATTTTTTGTTGTTTATATTATTGTCATGACGACTTAATTATTCAAGTTTGAGGTATTGGCATTCTACCACTTCACCAAGATATTTACGAGTCGTAAAGAATCTTTTACTCAACATTTATACTCATGTGATGCAAATACGAACTCCTCAAATGTTCTCTCATATTTAATGTATTTGTCATTATACTTTCATAGCTATTTATTCGATTAAATAAATGATTTATGCGCTCGTGAGATCTATAAATAATAACATAATCAAATTTTATCACTGAAATCGATATGTGAAGAGTTCAGCTTCATCGACGGTGTGTGGAGCTCGTCATGTGAATGTCAATTACGCGGACGACTCATCGATGGAAACTAGAATAACAAAATTAAGCTGAAAATTTATTCAAATGTACCATTTGATCATTGAAGAACTCTATTTGAAAAAAACACCATTCTATCGTTATTTAGATTTTCACTGAATTGAGGAAATTTGACTTCATTCGTATTATATATTTATATTTATAGAAACAAGACATAATGTATGGTAGATTTACGGATACGGATAAAATCAATGAGATTAATTATGCATATAACTTATTGGAATATTCTCCATTGATTATTTAACAGATAAGATTTGTAATTGTTGAGCGATTAGGGAAAGATACGAATGAGGAAATTTTGAGGTTCTACGTGTTTTCATATGTTTTAGAACCTTGACAAAACACATATTTTAATAATCAAAAAGATTTAAAGCAGCTATTCAGGCATATAAGGGTTAATTTGAATATTGATTGGTTTTGGTGTGTCATTAATTGAAACACATATTAATGTATTCGTTTTCTTAACAACTGCAAACCATGCAGTCATCTTCATTCCATAGAAAAGCGATCAATAAATGGACGTGAGCGTTTGCTTTTTTCTGGATTCAGCATAAATCAAGTAGGACTGTTAATTTATCACACCTGGATGGCAGCGCTTCTCTTGATAAGCATTGCTGATCGATCGATATCGTCAATAAAGCTGTCAACCGTAATGCCTTCTTTAAGTGAAGTAATATTACTTGTGTTCGTTACCTTAAACAAAGGGCCTATATAGTTTAAAGGAGAACAACGAAATCAGAATATACTAGGAGTAAGGTAGATCGCTGGAAACTAGATAGGATTTATGTGCTGATTTCTTCAAGATGAATACTGTAACCATCGTAATTATAAAGTCAATTCATTTAAATGATCGGTATGACCTCCTCTGTACACTTTTCCTATGTTTACAAGTTTTTGGATCACCTGGAGGTTCTAATGAACTCCTCAGTTCTGTAAGATGCTTTATGGTTCCTATGAAATACATTTCGTTTGTGATAGCACTGGTTTTTTCTAACTAAATGGGGCATTATTATCAAGCGTCAATATAGTTGAAAAAACAGTTTTTTGAAGAAAACAACATGAGGAGGTTGGTTTTGAGCCCTTCGGTGAATAGTTGCTGCAAATTTAATCGAAATCGGGTGCAAGTTAAATGCACCTTTAGGTTAATCAAGTTTCTTATAAATTGGAGATTTCTGATGACTAAAGAGAACTTAAGTGTTCAAGAGGGAGGCATTCATCTTACCTCATGTTTAGGAGTATCTACGAGAATACTTTGACGTGGGCTAATTAGCAAATCCCGTGATTCAGTCAATTCTCGAAGAGCTCGTTGAATTTCAGAATCGTATTGCTCTTTATCCCTGAATAGAGGATTTCCCTATAACAAAAATCTTCCGTGTTAATGAAAAATTAGCGTAATGTCATGGTGTTGTTCTCTAGACCAGCGTTTTCTGGAATGAAACATTTCTGGGGAAGCAAATTAAGTTACAATTGATTTTGAACAAAACTGTATCACCTACGATGGAGTGAACAAATTGATCGACTCCTCCTGAACATTCTTCTTCTCAAAAATGAATTCTTAGTCATCTATGTAACTCGTTCATGAGGATATATCTATGTACTCGGCAGTTACACTCCTTGCACATTGCATAATTTTTGACAACGTCTTAATACCATAGCTGGAGTAATTACTTGTCGTCGTTCATCATTAACAATCTCATATAAGTAACCTCATAAGTAACCTCATAACCCCATATACAGAGGCAAAGTACACGTATCCGATGCATTCATGATTGTGTTTTTCGGAATTTTTCAAGATTAAAACCTTATTTTTTATATATATCACCTCAGAAAACGAGTAATTATTGAATGAACTAAGAAGAGAAACGTGTGAAAAATATTAGTATTAGAGCCGATAGAAAGAGGATTGTTCACTCAATTCACACACCATTCCTCACAACTCATCACTCATCATTGAATTAATATGAATACAAATGTTCTATTATGTGTTAGTAAAAATATTTAAAAGCGCTTACACCATGGAGTTTTGAGTTTGAAAAATTTCCACGTCCAATTGTCGAACGCAACTCGCCTAAATAATCAAATTTTTTAGTTGGTTTTAAGCTTTGAAAATGAGTTTAAGACTTTCATTCTGTTCAATTACTAGTTATAGTTATATTTTTTCCCATTATAAATTTTAACATTTATTATTTTTATTTATTTAATTTCAGTCGGAGAGGGCTTAAAGTTTATGATCAACTCAGAGGCACAAATACACAGTAGTAGTAATTAATTAGTAATCAAATACAATTCATATTCCACGAAGAGAATACCAAAAAACCAGGGTTGATGTACCAGTGCACGGATGGCCGAGTGGTCTAAGGCGCCAGACTCAAGAACTATCTTCCCGCGAGATAGCGGGTTTGGGAATTCTGGTACTCGTAAGGGTGCGTGGGTTCAAATCCCACTCCGTGCATATTTTTGCCGGCACGTGGGGAAAAGTAGTTTTGTCTAGATAGTATGTTTTGAATGACGAATAATTGTTTTCACATCGGATCAAATCCTACTCCGTGCAAAACGTTTGATGGTATGTCTGAATAAGTAGCTCTGACAAGGAGGTAGTTTTGAGTGACGAAGCATATTTTGAATTGGAGCATTACCTGTTTCGATCACTATAGATTTGTTGGAAGTTTATGTTAATGTATGGGAAATTGCCTGAATAGGAAATCGTTCGTTTTACCTCGCATATTTCGTGTTCATCAGCAATGACGACAACAGCATAAGCGTACCGTGGTCGTTCCAGTAGTAATTCACTGGACTCTTCGGCAATATCGTCAACAAATGACTCAAGTACTGATTTCAGCACCATTCCATCAAAGTACATTTCTCTGAAAATCAATTTTTGTCACTTAATGAATTCGACGAAATAGCCATAAGTGTTGAACAGATCCAAGCAATTTCTTTTTATGTATTCAATTTAACGAACAAGATACATTACAATAATAATAGTAATAAAAGTAGAATAAGAAAAATTTTCATCGGCACACAAACATGAAAGGGGAAACTAATTGTCCTCAATCCATCAAGAGTCAAAAAAATCTGTTACTATGAATTTGTTACTGAATTGTTAAGTTGACCTTGTATTTGACTCTATGCATAAGATGTTTATTGATTGATATTATCATATGAAAATGTGATAGGGATTTTTGGGAAAGAAGAATCTCCCTCTATTTAATAGTGTTTTTTAGAACGTATTAAAAAAATTTGTGCATAATTGTAAAACCAGATGTTTTTTTAAAACTATTTCTTCTCTAAATTCCTATCTCTGAGTTTCATTCCATTGCTGGTATTGTTTAACCTCAAATGATGTCATAGTGAACTCTAAATGCTTGAGTTCATTGAGGGCTTCATACCTCAAGACTTTTGTTACATTTGGTTAGGCTAATAAAATGTTATCAATATGTCAAATAAAATTTTATGCCAATACACTTTTCACTTAAAGAATTTTTATAATATTTGAAAAGCGTTAAAAATAGCTAATCAATAAATGTATCGATTGCTTTAACTGATTTTCAAATGTTATGCGAGGAAAAAAAAACACAAACAAAATAATATTTAGAAAAAAAACAATACTTGAGAAAAAATGCTCATACTGATAAATAGGAGGAGAGGAGTGATATGAGTAAATAAGAAAATTGGGCTTATATTGATAAATATGAGGAGTGATATTGATAACTTTGAGAAGAGGAATGATATTGGTAAATATGAGTGAGGATAGGAGCTGTACTGGTAGTAAATGGAGGTGAACGTTATTGTCAACAAGAAAAAAAACCGCTGAGTATAATGAGGGATAATGTGTGCTTTTGTTACCGATAACGATTAGAGATCAGCACTGCTCACAATCATCAATGTGATCGATTTTAGTTATTTTTATAACGAATTCTGCTTTTTTTTCGTTTTTATTTGCTAGTTTTAGAATTATTATAGAATTTCGAAGCGGCTTACTATTGTAATAAAACAAAAAGTTACAAAAATGAGTTAAGAACTAAAACAGTCGTATGTTGCTGAGTTATGAGGTGAGATTCTCCATATCGACTAACAGAACGATCAAATTTCACTTAATGTGTTTATTGACACGGATTACGGTAAACGACCTTGATAGATCTCTATAAACGTATACGGTATATTTTTTGTCGACCTTCATCAGAAAAAGAACACTAACAATAAAAATGGTTAGAGCCGATGATAGAGAAATATTTTAAAATGTCTTTGTTTTTTTCATTATAATTAACTCGACGGGATTTATTTTACTTAAGGATAAGGAGTTCAATATTTCGACCTGCTTGGCGGACTCTGTGATCCACTGATCGATTTTATTGAGGAATGATAATGTAATTTATGCTTATAAGTCAATTCCCTCATGAATTGTGATGAATTCATGGCGGTGCGTAGAAGTTCAACCACCCTTCCAATAAATATAGCATTTTATATGATGATTTATCGATTCAGCTATCATGAGTTAACTGTTATGACTCAAACTTTACTGGCTAATTATATCGTAGAGGTAGGAGGGGTCATAATGACACGCGGGCTTCATACCGGTTTGAGGCCGGCTCAAGTATAATCAAGCTTCCGATCTATCAGGTATCGATAACTTGGTACCATAATAAACTGGGAGGGTGAGAAGCCATAACTTGGCAACAGAGTGGTTAACTCATTGCGTAGATCATACACTTCAGAATATCTTTACAATAACATAAAGATAACGAATAGTAGGCGCATCTCCACAAAGAGGTAGATTACTCCGGTTTTTTTAGAACATCATAAGCAGCTTTATTCTGCTTACGCTATATTCTAATGAAATGTTATGATAACAAACGTAAATAACTCGTCAGAAACTTTATAGCAGAAGAGCGAAAAAAGGAGGCAGAGCTCACGAAAAATAGAGGACATAAAATTTACATATGAGGAAAACCTGAATTTAGGCTTAAAAGTAAGAAAATTCGGAGAAAAATTGTCATGAGGAAAGTGTTTTTTCCTCAACACGTCGTATAGATCAACCTCGAATTCAATCACTTCAATGATATCACGATGAGGGCAATCACAAAAATTGGTAAATGCCCATCTTTCTCTTATCTCAGCCAATTTATATTAATAAATTCGTCAGATTGAAATGTTCTTACATTTAAATTAGTTAAGTAAAGAGGATAGAAGAGGGAAACAGTAAAGATCATGAAAGCTATTTTTTAACACACCAAGCTGAGGTGCAGTTCATTGAGAGGAATACGATAGCGCTTCATAACAATCAAATTTTTGTCACGTGATCAAACTAATCAATTCAATAGAATACTCACAAGAGCTATTCACATATTTATTTATTACATTTGCTATGAAAGATTCTAATGATTTTATGCTTACATATCACTAATGCTACTGAATCAATCACAACACTTAGAGCCTTATGTGGGATGAACCCTCACCTTAAAGATTTTCAGCCATGTATGCTACCAAATGCACCATGGAAGTTCTCATCCTGCTCGAAGCTAACGCTTCACTTATTATTTCTAAGTGAATATTTTATCAACACCACCAGAAAGCGTGAATAATTTTTCTCAGTTGAGTTGTAAATTGGAACCAAACTAGATCAAATGAAATCGGACTTGCAGGAGAATCTCGTGGATTGATTTTTCCTCAGAATAGTGATTATCATAATGTGGATTTATTTCGAGTTAGACTTTCAGGTGAGACCGGAAATTCAAAGCAAGTGCTTAGATATGAAGACTTTGGTGGAGGGTTGAGTTCATTGCTATGTAGCAAAGCTCTACTTCTGGGACCATCTCCTAGCAACGAAGACGAATCGGTAAACAAGTGATAGGAGGGTCTTATTAGTGTTCGGGATTTATTGAGGAATCATAGGGACTTACGTGAATAACTCAAATATGTTAAATGGAACATTTATTGTCACACATAGAAGAAAAAAGTACCGTTGTACTTTTGTTCTTTGGAATGTTAATGGACGACATCTGACTTATCCGTTTGAGAGAAAATTCGAATACGGTAAATTTTACTCATGACGTTTGAGTTACTAATTTAAATAGGTCATATTAAAACGTAGTGTTCTGAGGCAAAAATGCTGCAAGTACTAATCGAGTAAGAGGAAACGATAAAAAAGTTCTAACAAGCTAATATTAGAAAATCAGTCGATTCAAAATATTATTATAGAATTAATGAAATAGTTTTAAAAGATGAGACAGAAAGGTTGAAAGTAATCGATATAAGATGTTTATTTAAATAAATTTGAATATTCGTATAAATATAATTAAGCTTATAAATATCAATAGAGTTGTCTATAAAAGTAAGTGAAAACTAAGCTTGAAAATATTTTAATTTTTGCATAAAATTAGACAATAGAATTGAATGACGTCATAAGAATTTAAACTTCCATATTTGATTTTTAATTATCGAATCAATAAAGCTGGGAATTTACATAAAGAAGGATTAGTAAAAGTGAATAGAAATGAGGTTTTTGTAAGACATAAAACGTATAGATTAAGAATATCAGCAAAATTTTGTGACTCAATGATTTGTTTACTGACCTCTGTTGACCTCAATTGACAAAGTAGTTTAGTGTTTGGTCTGTTTGATCAACGACAGAAATTCGGATGCTTAACAGAGAAAAAAGAGAAAAAATAATATAACAAAAAGTGATTGGTTATACATGAGCATGTTAGTATCTGTTAAGTTAGTATTGATTTTTTTTTGATCTTTTTAATGAGATGCTTGAAAGTAGATCACATTTGTGACATATTACTGTATCAGTATAGCAGCGTTTTTCCTTATTTTTCTCTTTGCTTCTTTTCCTGTTCAACAGCTTTTTATTTTGGGTAATATGTGAAATATTAAAATAAAAGTAAGTATTCTAGCGTAGAACGATAGCAATAGAGGAACTAGTAGCGCGGCTGAGGTGCTGCTTAGGACTCGTGTCTACCCTCAGGCATATCAACCTCATCTGTGTTATGAATTGGCGAATTGGTGTCACCGAAATTTGGGAATACAAGCATCACTGAATCAATAAAGTGTTGTCATATCATATCATTATATCCAGTCGTTGAGTCAAATCCTCTGACAGTAATCGATCAACCTCTAAGCTTTGATCTCTTTTGTCAAATAATCAATTACCATGTAAGAGAACGTGATGCTTCACAACTTTTATTTTTAGTCATACGTAATTTTTTAAACACGATTTATTCAACATCATACGATTAAAAATATTTTTAAACTGCTCATTTTTCAAAGACGGTAGAAATCGTCTAACGACTGACTATCAAATCAAATCGATTTAATGGTAACTAAGAGAAAAAATCCTCAAAAGATGACGAGAAGCGACCCTCCTCATACGTAATTGTTAAGGCAATCGTATTTTTTTTGTAGATGACGTCATTCTTGTTGTAAATTGATTCGTTACAGTATCGGTTTCCTTTAGTTTTATAATAATAACGACACATCACTTTTTTTATACGTCAAACCTACTAATGAGTTCTCGGTGACCTCAATTTTTACATTTATGTAAGAAAATTTTTATAAAATTTTATAAACACAAAAATACTTTGAAAAAATAACAGTTTTCGTTTTATAATAAAATAATTTAGCGCTTAATTTTATTTGAGAATTAATTACAGACGGTTTTTCTCTTCACGGATGAATTGACCTGACCGTCTAGGAAATGACGCAGGAGATGAAATTCATGGAAATAATCGATAGCAATAAACCAATAAAAATCCACAATAAAACATTTACATTTACGATACCAATAAAATCAAAAACGAGGAAACTAAAGATTTTCGCAATTTTACAGAAACGATAGATCTCTGATTCTTCTGAAAATTTCACATAATACAAATACTATTAATGTATTCAAAAATGCTTCAAGAAAATAAATTCGTTCAAAAAGAAAAAACAGGAAGAAAGCCCGATGGTTCGGCGTCTTCACAAAACTCCTAGAAAGCGATCATGATGCCCATCGATATCCTAAAGCGAAAAGAACTCACTGGACAACTATCGAGCGCGACAAGAAGAAATGAAGTTTTACTGTGCCCTCTAGACGCTGTTGGTGATCAGCGGGAATCCGGGTGATGGAACGCAATAGTAGGATGTGGCGGAGTGGTACGAGAACGGTTCGAATTTGCCCTCGTGCAAACCAAGCCCACTAGAGTTAAGGGATCGAAGGAATGGTAGCAGAACAACCTAGAGAGATAGGCACCGCTGATACGGTAGAGAGTGGTGGCCTCATCATAATACATATTCAAGACCTGTTATCCTTTATTTCAACGACCTCCTTTCAAGTAGAAGACGAATGCCTCAGGGATTAAATGACGACGAAAACTTGTTAGTTTACAGAATAACAGATAAAAGCAACCATAAATAGTAATTTTCCTAGAAGTCATTATATTCTTATAATGGACGAATTTTAAAAATTACGTAATATTGTTACTACATGTTATGCCGGAGAAATTCTAAAGTCGGAGGTGTAAAATTGAGGTAAATGAGGGTGCTATGGAGACGTTTTTTCTTTGCGAAACAAAAGAAAATCTATTGAGTGAATACTAAATGAACTGTTGATGAATATATAAAGATGCTGCATAAAATACGCATATTGATTATGAGCATAAATGGAACGCTTCGGTAAGCACAAAGTTGGGAGCTTTGTATTCTTCAGTGTGATCTACAAAAAAAGTTTGATCTACTATTGTTCAGTATACTTTAATTGTGATAAAAACAAATAAAAATCACAAAATTAATTTTTTTTTAAGTTTTAAAGAAAATAAATTTAGTATGAAAAAGTATAAAACGATAGAATTTAGTATGAATGCAAAAACTGTGAAAGTTATTTTGTTTTGATATCATAAAAATTTCTAGCATTTTCTTCGAATAAAGTGGAAAAAGATTATGAAAAAATTAATAACATAGTTTTCATTGTTACCGGCAAGCCAGTATCGATTTAGTTAGATCATAATATGATCTACCTCATTTAGATATCGAGGAAAATCATATTAACAATATTATGGGATATTGACAAATATGAAGCAAATACAAAGTCGAAACATGAAAATTTTATCGATAACGTGTCTTAAGGAATATGCTTAGAAGAAAATATTGATCGTTTTTCTTGACCATATCGATATTACTTTCTTTTTTCTCAATCGATATCGATTCACACAGTGACAATAAAATCGTATAAGAAACGTCAATAAAAACAACAATAAAAACAATAATATTTTTCGTTGATAATAAAACATGATTGAATCGATCGTGATCAGCCATAATAGTTGGTAGTTGTAAGAAACCAGTTTTGATACTGTTTACTAATAAGGCACGAAAATTATTGAGGGAAATTGAATGATCATCAAAAATTATTGAGTCAGAATCAATCGATTATTCATTCGATTACTATCGACGATTATATGAGGCTTTGTTTTTTTTTTCCATATGAGTTTCAATCACTCAATAATTATATGCATCGTCCAAACAAGGCGTTCTATAACACGGACACTTTTCCAGAAAAAGAAAAAACTCATAGTAAATGATTAAAGAAAGTAATTTATTAGGGCATAATCAATCGATTAATCAATACCTGATACAATAGTGTCATGTTTTCTCCTAATCGATAAAGTGAAGCAGTTATAACTTTAAAGGCTAATCAATCATTCCGTAAATGAAGTAAATTTTAAGGAGCTTGACAAAAAAAATGGATAGTTGATGACTTTTCATTAAATAGTTGGCTACATATTATACTTTTTTCGCGCGCGCTATAGTTTTGACGCGCTGCCGATCAATTTGACAGATTTGATCTACCAAAGCATTGGGTTCGTAGGAAATGATGGAAGTAGTCTATTGCAGGACATATAGATTCTTATTTTGTTTTTTTTTGTCTTGATGGGATTCAAATCAAAGAAAAACACGACTGGTTGTTGAGGTGATACGAGTCATATCATTATCATATCAGCGATCAATTGTAACATCGAACAAGGACATACTACGTACGAAAAATAATAACAGATCAGACGTTTCTGTCTAAACACTTACGAAGAAAAAAAAACAGGAAAAAAAAGTTCACCAGTTTCCATTTTTGTGTTTCAATTTTTTTTCCTCTAAATCGAGTTTAGGTTGATATTATTGATTGAGATTCCGTCACTTGTATTTAATTAAGTATTCAGGTTTTCTCGTTTAACAGAATGCTACTTCCGAGCGAATCGATAGTTTCCAGGTATATATGAGACTCCTTTTTTCTTTATCCTCATTGAGTTACACCTCGTTACTCAAACTCTTGAACTCATTTGTGACCTAATTTACTTCGATATCCTTTAGGAGACGAGTTAAATCGTTGCCATTACAATGAGTCATCCAAACAACATATCAATAAACAATTTCAATACGATTAATTAAATTTTTCTAATTGAATTCTATTAATATTCTACTTCAATATTGTTAAAATGTTAAATTTTTTTTCGCGAAGCAATTTGTCATGAGGTTAAATTTTTTATAATGAGTGAATGAGGAGGTTGATTTTTCTATTGAACTCTTTTACTATCAAAATAGATCAAAAGTTTATTCAAATAACTTCCACTTTATTGATGGCTAATTTAGAGGAAAATAAAAAAGAATATGCTAATTATTTGTTTTGTACTTATTATTATTTGTATATGAAAACGAAATTCAGGTTTTCATTGATTGTTTACAAAACATAAACGTCAATAACATAATGTTCCACTAAAATGACTTTTAAATTAATGTTATTTACAAAATTTTGTAATCATATTAGTATATTTTTCATAATAATACTTTAATAATTTAAAAAAAAAGACAAAAAATCAATATCGATAAATAATGAGTGAGAGGGAATGGTTTAGAATTTCACTCGAACAGTTAGCTTATTGTCATAATATTGATCGATCCATTAAAATAACAATATCGATTTTGACAAACCTCCGAAAAAGTTCTATTGTGCTCCGATTATACCTCATTTTTTTTCTCTTTTTGTTGTTATTTTTTCCTTTGTGTTCTCTAGATTTTACCTCATCGTTAGCTTGAATGCGTTGACAATCCAAAATCGGTTTTGAGGAAATGAACATATAATTGAATAACCTCATTGACTATAACAGGGAATTTTTCTGTAAAAAGAGGAGAATCTAACACTCACCCATCTGAATTTTCCGGCTTAATCGATGGACGACACATTTATACCTAAAGTATATATTTATTAATGATAAAAATCAATAAATTTATCATATAAATGTAACGAGTAGATCAAAAAACCGACATAACAGATCGATATGACCACGCATTTTTTGTAGGTTTTATTACACTACAAGAATTACACAAGAAATCTACATTTAATCATATGGTTGTTTTTCTTATCAATTATATTTATAGTGAGTTTTTTTTATGAGGTTTGTGTAGAGACAGAATGAAACGCATTGGTACTCAGGTTCAAATGCAAGCAAGACAAGGGCTTACTTCTCGTGATGGTCGATGATTTGTCCTCATAGTAATCTGGGTAGGTAAACTGATTTAATTTGATGGAATATTGATCATTGAAACTCATGGTATAGGTCAGACTTGCATTAGATCACCTCCATGACCTCACGATCGAGTAAAAAAGAAAAAGGCCTTCTATTTAGCCTCATTTATATCTCGTGTCAATCGTCATAACGGATCAAACTCGTTATATCACATCACTATATCTCAACAAATAGTGGTAGATGAGAGGTAAACTTGAACCGTGAGTCAATTGAGTGTTCCTAGAAAGGCGCAAAATTCTTTCTATAATTCTATTTTTTCTGAGTAAAAAACACTACCGGAAGAAATCGATAATTATTTCTTCATGTGACAAGAATTGAATTATGAGAAGTTTGAGTTAAATTAATTGTTATGAGGTAGAAAAAATAATACAGAGGGCAGAAAAAAATGCGCTTTCAAATCTAGGTAGATCAAGGTGGTTTGCTGAGATAGAAAAGCCACATTGAAATGAGCTACTTAGCTACTTTTATGAGTTCCAAAGAAAAGCGAAATACTTTGTATGATCTATCGGGTAATCGATAGAGAAAAAGTTCGTCTTAAGAAGATTACGTTTTTTTCAAAAATAGTGATAAATATTTGGAATAAATAAATAAAAATCAATGTTCCATCAGGTAAACATTATCGATCGTCCTTCAGATAGTGATAGATATAATCAAATGAGGTTTGATAAGAACCGTAATCAGCTTAATTACGAATAATCAATAGTATCAGAAAGATGCGGTGTGGTCGGCAATGACGAAAAAAACGTTGATACAACTAAAATCAATAATTTACTACTGTAACAAACTTGAATGCTATTTTAAAGACGGTATTTTTTGAGGCAAATTTCTTTACTCAATATTTTCAACGACATTTTTCAAACAATAAAATCATATGGGTTAACACTGATAACCGACAGAGTCGAACAAACGCCAACGAAATTTCTATTTCTCTCAATCACATGCGAGGGTAAAGCAATTTGGCTTGTAGAATCGGTTGAGGATGACAAATCTCTTTTAGGACCATTTAGGTCTGACAGTCAAGCATGGTATTCCTGCGGTACGTTTGGTGTTTATTGGAACTGAATCATTTACAGCTCGTGTACATCGGTCATCCCTCAGAAACCTCTCCATGTGTCTGACTCATGTTATCATCGATAGCTGAACGTTTATGGCTGTGTCCTCAGTCTCCGATCGTTGACGTAGATCATAATTTTGAAGTGTCTACCTCACAATGAGTCGACAAGTAGCGTATAAAGAGCCGAGCAACTATATTGATAGAAATTAGCAGTATATCTTCTAGGCGTTCTTAGGTTGAGAGGTGCGTCTTTCAGAATCTCGAGATTTTTCACTTCTTGTAAGGCGCTGAATTAGTCGTTAGTGTTTCTCATGGATGTTGTCAGCGACGAACGACAGCTTTCAGAGTAGATCAATTCCTACTGCGAAATGGCATACGCATTTGTGTTCAGCGTGATGTCGTGGAGGTGGCTCAATACGAGCATGGTCTATACGGTGAATTTACTTGACCACTCTTTACCAAGTCAGGACTAGTTATCTTATCCAGATTTTTCTGGTACCAAATTACCGACTTCGGAGAGATGGCGGGCTTGATAGGCCGGGGTGCGGCAGTGAACTGATTCGGGCCTGCGTGTCACCGCCTGCTTTTGAAAATGCAGATTCCCTTTACGCGTAAAATAACTAGCAAGCAAATAGTATAGATTGAGTTTATCACTAAGATATCAGACGTAAAATATTTTTAACACTCTTGAATTTTTTCGTCTGATTGATTTATTTAATCAAAAAATTGATTTTGAACGTTCTGATAGCTGACAATTTCTACTGAAAAACAAATCAACTGGTTATGGTGATGATAAAGATGAGGAAGATGATGGCATTTGTAAGTGCTGGTGATGATGTGATGGCTGTCGCGATGATGATGATGACTATGGAGCAGCACTGTGATTACGTAGGGGTTTAAACAAAAGCGATGAGTTCGGACTTGCAAGATGAGGTCGTAAGAAGATGAACAAACATATGAGATGGAAAAGGACGAGCAAGTGATTGTTTAATCGGCAGCATCGTGATCGCGTAAACATTGATGATCAGCAACGGGTAGATTTGGTTTTACTTCTTAAGAATAACACCAATTTCAACATCAACTTTGTAAACACCATTTACCAATAATAAAGCTAGATTACTTTCAGAAATACAAAATTTTTTATAAATGCAAAAAGTATCTGTCAATAACAGCAATATTTACATGTCTTTTGAGCGTCAGCAAAAAAATAGATGAGCTAAACAGAAGAATTTTTAATATACCGACCTTTATGTAAATCTTTTTGGGGGTGTTGGTTCTATGGAATTTTTAGCGTGATTGTCCTACAAAAGGCGAAAAGGAGGAAAAACGATGAGAAATAGCCACGGAGGTCGGCTTTGGTGCGCACTTATAGCCCATCTAGTCATCTCACATGATGTCCTATTCCGGCTCCTGGTCATTATTCGTCTCCAGCTTCTACGTCCGAAGAAATTTGATGTTATCAACTGTTTATTGCCTCGTGCATCCGATGATAGCGAACTAGAAGTGATCGGTAAGAAGTTGGAGTGATTTGAGAACAGGAGACAATTTGCAGCTTCCACGTGATTTTAAAAACGATCAACCAAAATGAATTTACTTCACGATAGAAGAATTTTGGATAGAAGACGGAAAGAAAACGTGAACAGTCCAGATAGACTACTGTCTGCGGTACGCCTTTTCCATGGAATTTTTTGAATTTTTTTCCTGAAAACACAGGCGGAGAGTGGCACAACCCCAAGACCTAGTGACATCACCGTGGAGTACTTTAAAGGTGGTGGCCATAAACTTCGTGTACTTCTCGTCAATACTTACCTCTAAATATGCTTCTTGAGTGTATTCTAAGCTAAGCTGATCATGAAAAGTGTTTCTTTTGGGCATATCAAAGATCTTAACGAAGCGTGACTGAGAAGCTATACGTACGTTCTGTCAAAAAGTTTCTATAAAATCTTCGCGGATGAGATTGTCATATTTTCAACGTTTTGGTAAAACAGAGGAAGATCTCGAAGTTATCACATAATTAGTCCATTCGTGATTTGGTTCAAAAGAGAATAATGAAGTTAATGAGGCAGGAAAAAGGATTAAGATAGGCACAAATATAACAGACTTAGTTTCTGAAAAAATTCATGAGGCGCAGGACAGGAAATTGAATTAGATTGGTCACCGAATAAAGAGACCACCTCGTTCGTGTGCCTTGTACGTCCGTTGAACATTTAGAAGAAGCATATGGAGAGAAGAAAAACAGCTTGGAAACATTTTAGATCACGAAATGATATATCTGGTATTCCGAGCTCAAATTATGGACTCCACTTAGTCAATAGGTTTTTATTGCTCTGCTAGGCAAGCATGACGTGTTCAGAAACTTTGACGACGTCAAGAAGACCTTGTACCACCCACAAGAAGTTCAGAAGACTTTGTACCACTCAGCAAGGCTTAACAGCACGCATGAGCGTTCGTTGATGACCACCATTTCCGTTTGCTAAAACGTCTGAGTTCGCAAATGGATACGAAATTATGGTATGCAGCTCCAACATGTCACTATGCTTAAACAGACCACCTTCATGAGCAACGAGGGAAACGAATGAAGAATGTGCTGAGGCATGGACTTCCAATGATGAGGAGGCCATTCAATTATCCAAGTAAGTAAAGCAATGTGTATTGGAAAATGAACATAGAGGGACCGAAGACTAATAAAGGAGATTTTTTGCATAAAACCTTCTTAGATGGTCAGAAATGTTCAATTTTCTTGATCAACAAAAATGTCGACAGCGAACTCATTGCATTCAAAACAGATTGCAAGCAAACAAACAAACAAACAATTGAATATTTTGTAAAAACAAAGAAAGCCTATCGGAAATTGATTCAAAAAGAGCAATCCAGATATAAATCTGTGAAGGGGAAGAGTTAGAACAAATAGTAAGAAAGGAATGGAATGAAAAAAAACGGTAGGAAGAGTATGAAGAATGAAAAAACGATCAAAGATAAGAAAAAATGAAGGATAGAAAGAGCGATTGGATTGATTTTGAAAATTTATGGCAATTCCTGAATCGATAGCTTTTAATAGAACTGGTTATTCGATAACAACAAAGCAGTAAATACATAGCAATTAAAAAAAAACATGCAGAATGTAAAAATATGGCAGTGTTAATGGATGAGGTTGAATTTAAGTCAAATCATCGAGGAAAACGAATAGATTCACTCAGAGTGATAAGGTAGTGAATTTCACGGCGATATTAAAATATTATTATTATTGACTATATATTATTGACTCAAGAGGAGTTTCATTTAACTCACACCTATCAACGGACGCTGCAATACAACACCATGGAAAAAATTTTATTAGCATAACAAGCTTCAAAATCATTCAGATGGTTTCAAAAAAAAACGTAGATCATTGAAATAACTATTCTGAGGTAGTGCGCACAGCTTTCTGATTACTTTTCGGAGTCAATTAGCCGTAGTAAATATGATGATAAGAAAGCATCTTTCATGAACCCCTCATAGACTCAATATTGAATAATCAGTTTTCTTTTAGTGTAACGAGCGTTAACACGGCCTATGAAATGAGATTCGTGATGTGGAGGTCATAATGAATACGATAAGAGAGGAAAAAACACCGGTGAATGATGAAATAATGACGGTAATGAATTTATTGAAGGATGTCATATGCATATAATGCTTGAACAAAAAAAATCATCATCATAAACAGAATATTAACTTACATTAAGAAGATGAGTTCAAATATGCATGTGAGGTATAATGAAGATGATTTGATCTCAAGATTGAGAGAGAGTTTTTGACAAATAAATTGACTATAATTAGATTGCATAATAGATTTACTTTCTGAAAGTTTCAATAATAAATTATCTTCAGAATTGCTTTGGACACTAAATTTAAAAAAAAAAACCTAGGTATGATAGAAAGTAGAATGAGGAAATGAGGAAATAAACTGAAGACTAAAATGGCAGTGAAAACATCTCGTTTCAATTGTTTTACCATATAGCCATGCTTGAAGGTGTACTGTTATCTTCAAAAGAACAGAACCATAAATAGATAAATGTCTAGCGTAGCTCAGTGGTATGAGGGGGCTGCGGTACCTAGACTTCACTCTGTGCGCCTAGGTTCGAAATCGGTATCGACAAACCAGTTCTATCTAACAGAGGTAGGCGAATTGGAAACAAAATAATCTCCGAAAGCAAACAATACAAGCGTTCTTCCCAAGTCAATGTGTTGAATACTTATATCCGAACATATAAACCATAAAATGAGGTCTATGAATGCTTGGTATACCTCTACGAAGAGGCTCATTATACCAATTCTAATACAATTGCTTGCTGAAAAAAAATTGATTGGAAAGAGATTCCCGCAAGAAGCCTTTTTTTTGTGATGGTCATATGGTCGTATTTTTTTCATGCTTTAACAAATCTGTTGATTCTTTAAGCTAATTTCTAGCTTCCTCTTTTTATTTCTTTTAAACAACTCTTCTAAATATATATTCTAATTACAAATCAATCAGGACGATAGTGGTTAGTATACGATCACATGTATGATCTACTTTTGATCAATAGAGTAAATCTATTGCTGTTACGTCATAAAACGTCAGAGCATATTATGTAAATCATTCATAAATTGTGACAAATAGAAAAATTATCTAGTTTTCGTGAATGCAGAATACATACTCAACAATGTCAATCAGTTAGTACTTAGTACTGATTATTTTCAGAGTGATACTTTTTAGAGTCCTATAAAGTACGGTAGTTTTTGAACTTCTTCATTTGGAAGCAGAAGTAAATGTCAAATTTCAGGACCAACTAATGAGAATATTCCCTATCATTCAGTAAATAAGAATCATGTTTTAATAGTTTTTTTTGTTGAACGAAAAGAACACTGAGGACCAATTTTATTACCTCAATAATTCACTAGGCTATGAGTAATACAGTAACACTGATTGATTTGAACAGTTAATAATCATAAGAGGATTGTTTTTTTTTGTTCTATTTTTCCTTTCAATGAGAACATAGAACATGTTGATGATCGGATTACGAAGTCAAAAATAAGGTACAGATCGGATTAAGAAGTTAAAAATGAGGTACAATGTAAAGAACTGTGTCTGATTGTTTAAAGGCGAGTTATATATACATATAATTTGTTATTCTTTCCACAACTGTTCAAAACCACAATTTTCTCAATCTGCCTCTAAGGAAATAGATCTGCTACCTCGCTTATATATTACAGAGGAGGGATTTAAAGTCCATATTAACAAGGGGGTTGTCATCATCCTCAGATGATGTTCAACAAATGGTCCAATAGATCTTTTCGGTGGTTTTTTTAGCAGTTTACAAAAGTGCATAATCTTAGAAACCATCTCTTAGCGAATTGTATATATCTAACCGGTTCACTAGCGGATGAGTGCTTTTTTTCCTCAAAAGCTTTTCGCATCGATGAGGGGTTTTTTAGAATCGTGTTATACATTTCGTCTAGAACATTGTTCGTTTAACCATCTAAACCGTAAAAACAGCTGACTTATTAGGAAAAAATCTATTGGCAAAACATTAAGCCCTCTTACAAATCGAAAATCCTAATGACTTGGATAATTAACAACGACGTCTGAGCGATTACTACGAATTCAAAGCAGAAGAACGTCTAATTAGCACGACACCGACAAGAAGTCTTCGATTTGTCATGGATTCCACAACATGACATCGTGGAAGTGATTGGGTGCAAGCCTGGTCTATACAGCAACTCGAATTGACCATCCTACCTCAAGTCGATACCGTGCATTTTATTTAGACTTCTCTGATACTGATTTGCTGAGGAGATGGCACCGAACCTGATTCGAGTATGCATATCACTGCGAAATTTCCACCATTGTGCCACGCGCTCTTTATCGTGAATTGCAGTTGTTGAATACAGATTTATATTAAAGGCGTGTATATTCGTATTTTTATTTAAAAAAAATTATTCATACAACTAAACAATATGAAATGTATGAATTTTTCTTGGTGAACTTTGTTGATGATGAAGCTTATGAATTTCGTCTAACCCACACGACAAGATAAGATAATCCTAAACGCTTATGAAATCTTGCAATTCAAGCCATCCATAGCCGTCATCGTCATATCGTCGAGGTGAGTTACTGCGAGTCAAGCCCTCCACAACAACCTAACGACCTCAATCTCTATTACGTCTTCGAAGAATTTTTTCCTGGCACTAATTCGCCAACTGCGGAAAGATGGTTGGCTTGATGAGTTTCTTTCGAAGATTTGAAAACAGACACGTCAATAAATACCATAAACAGGTAAACAAGTGACCTAAAGGAACACAATAAATGCAATAAAATTATAACAAATTGTATAAGCCGCTTTATATTAAATCTTATCCAAAAATAAAAACGTTTTTTGGCGACTGCAAGGAAAAAAACGTCACCAAATGTCATTAGAATTATTCTTGATCTTAAGGATCTTTCTCAATTTTCAAATTACAATTCTAATCAATAAAAATCAATAAAATTTGATTTGACCATCGATTAATGTCGTTGAGGCCTCGAATACTTCAACTGATTTTTCCCGAACACTACTGATATACTAGTAGAATAAAATTATTAAAAATATAGAAATTTCAAGAGCGAATTTCAAATATTGTGAATATCAGGAATATTGAGGACGAAAAGCTTTTCGCCTCATCTGATGAGAAAAATATCTCATTTTCATAAGGCAGAATATTGATGAAACAAAATAAATGACGGCTTTATTCTTGACAACGTATTTGACTGGCTTACAGATTGAAATAACAAATGCAAACAAGAAAAATGAGGAAACTAACTTGACCCTCAATGTGGTCAGAGGAATAAATTTATCTTTTCAATAACTTTTATAAGCCAGAACAGCTGAAATGCTGCAGATATTCTTTGGCAAGAAATATTTCCACATGACTTAAATTTATTTAGTCTACGAGTTAAATGTGAAGCTGCTACAAACTCATATGGAAATTTCAATGACGTCATAGATTCGGAAAAAACATAAACATAAACATTGCAGTTGTCGTTATATGAAACACCTTGATGCTTTCTGGTATACGGTATTAATAGTAGATCATATTACGCAAATAATCAATACACCATATAATTGTGCTGTTGGTAAGGATTAGAAGTAGTGCTGCTCGCGTCATCAGATGCCATTACATTCTCTTCGACGCAGTCATTATAATTGAATACCCACCATTTGGAAGCTGTATGAAAGCAATTGAGTACTGGATTTGACAGCCAGCAATAAGTACTGTAGGACAACATCAACACCCTCCTAGTAGAGGAGGAAAGTTGACCCTCATTATTATAGTTCTTTTCATTTATTAACAAACAACAACAACAACGATATTATCGTTGTTACTAGTTGTTGAAATTTATTTATTGGCTGCAAGAGCAAAAAACATCAACAAATATCAAACTGGGAAAGTTAGAAGGACATTTCTGAAAAAATGCCAAAAGAAAAGCCAAAGAGGAAGAGACAAATTGGAGGGCAAAAACATATCAGGGAAAATCGAAATATTATGTCGAGTTGAAAATATTATGGAAAAAAACGGAAATACACCAATAAACAAGTAAACAAGCAAATAAATAAACATGGTTATTGAGACTAACTAATGTCATTAGCTTCAGTGTCAAAGTACATTTAGATTAAAGTCCGAATATCCGCCGTCACTTATTTACTAAGAGAGGAAATTGTTAGAGAAGATAGGAAATTGAGGCGCTCAGTAATGGTGTTAAGCTTCTTCAATACGAGGCTTTCACCACTCAATTTAAAAAAGCTTCTAGCCTCATTTTCCACTGAATACTCTTTTTTTTTACATTAGCATATCTATAGCAATTTATTTTTCAACATAAAAGATAATATTTATTTGCATAAAATTAACACCATCTTAATTATTCATACGAACAGTAACTATAAAATACACATATGCATATTACCGTAATCTTTTTACCTATTTATAATTTTTAGAGGGAAATCATTTATATCATTCTTTTTTGACAACCACAGTGTAGTGTTAATAACGAATCCCTTACCTCAAACAATGTTCGAATCCTCATTCGCCTCACAGATAACATTCTTGGTGCCCCTTGTGGTGGCAAATTGTGCAGTTTTACAATATCAATAAAATCAATCAATAAAAGAATTTATTTGGAGTTCAAAAACCAGAAACGTATCGAAAGAAACTCTTTATCAAAGGAGGGTAAAATAAACATGGCTTATACGAGTCGAGGCTTTTTAGTTTTACTGAGAAAAAGAAATAATAAGGCAAATACGGAAGCGATTCGAAATTTCTCAAGAACGTCGTCTACCGTCGTCGTTGTCGTACACGAAAACGTTCAAGAAACGTTAAAGGAATGCAATTTCAATTTTAATTGATGATATCATTAGAACATTTCGATTTTAAACAAAACCGGTCACATAATAGAGAGTTGTTTGGACAGCTTAGTGTGCTGTTTTCATAGAAATTTCTATTAGAAAATTAAAAATAAATATCATTCCAGGAAAAAAATTCAGATACTCAGTCAATCCTCAAAATCCTTATCGTAGTATCCTCAAAATTGTAACTCAAAGAGAAAAAAAAGCCAAACCAACAAAAATTTCCAGGAAAAGATGTCTATTCAAGATAATGTCGTTCAGCTTCATCGAAGAAATAGTATTTACAGTGATGGAACGAAAAATATGCAAACAGTAAACAATAAACAGTTTCTTCAGAGAAAAAAAAATCGACGTGAAAAATTGACAACAAGAAGCTTGATCCACAACTGCAAGCTTCTAAGAAGTAACTAAAAGTAACTCGTAGCTTTGTCTTTTTGCGCAAATATGAGGCTTGTATAATACAATATAAATATTGATTTGATAAGGCTAATAATGGTTGACTACACGTCAGCCAGTCAAATACTTTTTTCACTTTGAAAGAGTGAGTCATCAAATTTCGATTCGAATCGCGTAAATTTAAATAGGTTAGTATGTACTCACCGTTTTTTTCGAACAACTCTTCCATTCAATTCCTCAAGTTGAGGTCAATCATGCAGAGTATCGCATCCTATTTGACAACGAAGTACTCGTCCTTCAGGTAAATTTCTGGATTCTGTGAGTTTATCCGTGAGGCATCTAAAGGCATACGCACTGAGATGTTGTTTTCCTGTGTAAGACTGTCCGTTATATACTTGTGTCCTAAGAGAGTCTAGTGGGATATAAAGCTTAACGTTAAGCTTACCAATGAGTGTTCTTTTAATTGGGTAAAGCGGCCTTCTTATTTTTTTTCTCTACATGCTTTGTAATAGATTAGGTGAATTACCATTTCCCTCATGCGTTCTTAGAAATATTTCGATACTCTGAAACATTTAACTCATAAGTATTTAAATTTTTTTTTCAAATTACGCAATTTATGAAATTAGTATCAGCCTACGACGCGTCAACACACGTCCGACCATTTTATTTATCCGACGACTTTTCTCATAACGCTAATATCTACTTTCTTGTATTTACTGCCCATATGCTTACAAGAATTTCAGAATGGTGCTCAAAGTGCTACAGTAGTGCACAGGCTCGAATCAGCCTCTCTCGACCGCCTCTAATCCTACCGAGCCAACGATCTTCGATGCCAAATAAATTTGGGTAAGATTATAAGCAATGGCTTGGTGAAGGGTATCAAATCACTCAATCTCCAAAAATCAGGCTCGCATTTTACCATCTCTACGATATTACCTTGAACACGAGTGCGTAGACGCATCCAAAGATTGGTCATCGCCAGTGCTAAGCATATCTTATCTTATTCTCTTAAGCATAGTCATTTATAATAATTTTTTTAATAGTGAGTTTCCAAAAGTCTTTGTCTTGTATATCGTCTAGTGAGTGCCAACAGAGTTTTAGAAGACACCCGAAAAACCCTACAGACGATAAAAGAACACCTCACAAACAGAGGGACAAACCTTCTCTGACGTTTGAAAAGCTTCCGATTTTGTAGAGACAGATAATATCTTCTTCTTTGCAGATAATATCGCATTCGTTACATCAAACATCAAGAAAGTGTTGCTGGTGCTGGATGGATTGCTTTAAGTGCTTGTGGAGGAGTCGTCAGTAATTCAGATCGCAAATGGGTGGTGTTTATTAAGATTGGATACGTTGTTGATGAACCATTCACACTCAACAGAAGAAATACTTCCGAGTGAACAACGTATGTGTGTGCAAGTCATGAGATCATTATGATGAGCGACATAGTCCAGAGATTATCAAAAAGAAACGATCAGAGGAAAGCACAGTTTAAAGCCCACCTTTTTGACACGACGGTTCTTTCTGCATCAACGTATACCTCGGAAACTTGAACATCACGAAAGCAGGATGAACGATCGCTGAGCTCAATACAAAGCTCCGTCAAAAGGATTTTGCTTGGCGTTTACCGTATTGCACAAGAAGAAGAAAAAAATACAAAGTTCTACCCTATGTCAAAGATCAAAGATCAGAGAGGAAGCTGTACAAGCTAAACTTCCGCAGATTGGCTGAGCAGTGATGCGTATAAATGATGAGAGGTGGCAACTGTGATTTGCTCTCACTGGGCAATAAATAAACTTCCAAAAAGGGATAATGATTCTCCACAAATCCTTAGAGCGAAAATATCTCATTGGACCACCTTGGAAAGGGATAGGAAAGAATAGAAATTCAAAGAATGGTGATCGCTCGACTCTATTGGTGATTTAAGGGATCCAGGTGATCTAGGCTCAAGCGTGCCTCCAAGCCAAGGAAACGATCATTTCTGTATAAATTCAAATATGAATCATTTGAATTGAATTCAATGCATGAGGATATCGTTTTGTGTTGTACGATCAAAGCAGAATTCTAGAATATTTATTGATTTGTGGCTATTTTTACGAATGTTGTGACATCTTATGACGATTGCTATAAAAATGAGTGTTAGTTCGAACTAATTGAGTCAATATGCCAATTGTTATCGGTTGAGGATTTTCCAGTATTTGACATAGTCGAAGATATTCATCTGGTGTGATTGTATGCTGATACATTAACACATTCAACGCATCACAAGCTAATGATCTGAAGTAAAATCATTCATAAACATAGAGCTTTTCCTTCTAAAGTTCTTTACAGTGTTAACAAATCTGACTTATTTCACAGTAAAAACTTTACTGAGTTTCTTTCATCCTATGAAAAAATTGGACATTTGCCAACCTTTCTAATCGTACGTCTCCTACGGCCGTAATAAGATGTGATGCGAATGCTTCTGGTAGCTGATAGATGACATGACGATTGAGTGCAATCCATTCGAACGACATCTTAACGAATACTGTATTTTGTACAAAAAAAAAACTATTCATGTTGATGACCTTATTTTGGAAGTAGTCACTTTAATACTTATATTAAACTCAATTTACGAGTACTTAATTTATTAGATAGAAGACATCTTTTTCAAATATCCCGAACCTTCTTATCTGTGCTCAAACCTCGACGTTCCATAATCGCTCCGAGGCGTAGAAGCTCATCCACATTGACACGAAGAGCCTCAGGCACTGAAAAGTGATCACTAAATGGTAAGCGAGTGTATAGGTTTCAGCAAAAAAAAACAAAGAAAGTAGTTGCTACAAATAACCAGGTGGATGTGACGGAGTTGGTGGTTGCACTGACGGCGGTTGTGGCATTGGTAGCTGATCGACTTGAGCAACTGGCAGTAGCGGACGTGGTTGTGATGACGTTACCGATGTTGGTGTTAGCGTTGATGTATATGTCGGTGTTGCTCCTGGATATGGTGTTCTTGATGGCGATGGTGATGATGATGGCATTCCTCGAGTTGCACGTTGATGTGCTGCTGATTTTTGTGGTGCCACTGCTTCTTTTTTCGGCGAGACTTTCAGCAAAGTAGTCTGAAATTACATATAGCTTTGCTCTGAGAACATTTTTTGAATACTAAGATTTTGAACAATCATACTTCTTCTAATCTTGAGGACACAAAAAATTAACTCATTTAAAATCGTCGGCTAGTAGATCGACGTGGTCAAATAGTCTCATTCATTATTCGTACGGGCATTAGTAAACAATTGTTTACCTATCTAACTTCCCGTATTGGTCAATAAGCAGTTGAATTCATACAGATCGATTCAAATCTGATGCATTTCCAAAATGAGTGACTATGAATGAGTTTTTCTGACTACTCATTCGATGTCAACTTTTTGACTTTTTGAATTTTTGATCTCTCGAAGTCAATAACGTTACAGGGATATGCTGGCAGCAAGCTGTTGGTTTTTCACTCAGTATGTTATTAAGCCGTCATTATTATAAAATGCTGCACTGTAATATTATGCTCAATAACATAGCAGCAAAGGAATATCATTGATTATTCCTACTAGGTGAGGGTAATATCCTCACTTTAACATGATCAGCAGGTACAATATCTTCGCGTTGTGTTGGTTGTATTGGCGGAGATGGCATCCTGACGGCAGCTGATTGAGCTGGCTCTGGTTTTTCGGGTTGTACGCCGTATAACTAAAGTAATGGTGTCATGACATTATGAATATGATGATGAGGATTCCTACGACTACCTCTCCAATGATCGGTTTTGTGTCTTTTTTTGGTTGCGCTATCGGTTTCGTTGACATCGTTTCTGTTTTTGTTTTTGTAGTTGAAATCATCGGATACGTCAACGATGATTTCGCTGGCGATTCAGTTTTTTGTGTTTGAGGTGGCGGAAGCGGTGGATAAGTCAGTGACTTATCTTGTTCATCAAATTCTTTTGCTGTAGGAGGAAGTGCTGGATAAGTTGGAGACTTTGCTCGATCGGACTCACGAGCAGATCTAAATGATAACGAATTGATACGTGATTTGCAAACAAAACTTGCGGAAGAAATGAGTTACGCCTGAATAGTCCTACCGGTTTTCAAGGCATCAAAAAACAGTGCTACTACGAGCAAAATTTTTGATTACGTCGGGTAAGACAGAAAAACGCCGTTCATAATTAAAATCTATTCTTGCAAGCCTAGAATTTTCCATGAATTCTTAGTTTCATTTACCGACTTACCAATTTTTTTAAAATAAATATTTAATATTAAAGGATAATTTTGGAAAAATACTTCTTTGGTTCCTCAACAACCACAGGAGGAACGGGTGGTGCTGATGGCGACTCAGTTTTTCTAAAAAGAGAGATTCTTAGTAAATGTTCTCTCATATGTTTTATTGGTGCATTAATATATTTTAAATCCAAAGGACAAAGTATTTTTTGTAACTCATCCTCCGAATAAACACCATGACTTTGACCATGACGAAAGAGATTTCAAGATACGTATTATATTTGTAAGCCTTTTGTTTTTAAAGTATTCTATACCTTTTCAGACATACTCCATCCACATTGATTACATCGAGGTTAATTTGAATATTGTTTGATTCAGTGATTCAGTTGAATTGAATTAGTTTTGCCTTACACTAGCAAACAAACTGACAACATTTAGCAGCACATTACTATGATTACTGGTAAATTTGACAAATTGGAAATCGCAGAACTCATCCTTTCACGCACCTCTCTTCACGAACACATCGTTAACTTTCTCTAAAGTATCAGTGAAGCAGAAGCCGATGCTTAATGGACTTTACGAGAGGTAAAAGATTTATTAAAATAAGAATAATAAGCATGAAGAACAACGCACAGAGAAAATTACGTAGAAGAGGCGAAACAGTATCGGACGGGTCACATTTCAGCCTCTAGCGAACTCAAAGCTTTGTCGCATTCAGCCTACCGATTCATCAGTCCTTTCGGCACCTTACTTTGCGGCAAAGACGAGGACTGACACTTCTATGAGTTCAAAGAATTAAAACACCATTCCCAGGGTGTGTAAAGATTTTCTAATATTCGACCAGCGCTTGCAACGCCTAGGTGCGATATGGACCTAAGGCATCAGAGCTTATCTCATTTTTGAATTTCAAAATACACTCGCATTTGAGACCTTGGTCCACCTAGTAGAAGATCAGATGGTAAATGGACAAAATGATGAAGTGATCTCCAACGATGACCTTTATCATGACCTTCCAGAGAATCAGTGTGTTCGTGTTTCTGGTAGACGTCAACCATCTACGTCCACAGCTGAATACAAATTTTAGATCATAGACCTCTCGTAAGTCTCTGAGTTTGAAGAACAGCATCACCAAGAGCGATTATGCGTGAGAAAGATATGCTGTACCTCACACTACTGCGGAAGCCGGACCATTTAGATAGCCAATTTTCGATTATATGGAATTGAAAAGGAGTAAAGTAATTTGAAGTCGAGTGAAAAATAAACTAATTAGTATGAAACTTTTTCTCATACACTTTAACATATACAGTATCTAATCGCCACTTGTAATTTGACTCACATGAAACATCTTGAAAAGACATAAAATCTGCTCACTTTTTCTTTCCTTTCTCTTTTTTACCTGGTTCCAAGAACTCTTCTTCAATCCAATGCTTCTTGTCGCTACCAGCTTGTCGTCTGGAATGAGTTACAGCTTAACGGCATTCATATCAGATCATTTTATTTCAATCAATAATGTACTCTGTCACAACGATGGAACTCTGAGTAAATTCTGAATTCATTTACATATCCAATTGTCGTTACATTTTTCTGGTAGTTTTGCTTACACCTCGAAAAAAATGGACGAAATTAGCAAACTATATTTTTCAACGAATGAGAGATCAAATGAAAAAAGTGTTTACATAAAAACTACAGTATACTGGCACGAGTGTTTCCTACGGTTTCAACTTCACTTTAAGAATTCAACACAGTTCAAATCAAATATGCTGTTAAGAGATGGTGTTTTCTGTGAAGACAGTGATAATGTAAATTTGGTGTTACGTATTCTACCACCAATCTACCGATTTCGAAAAAATTAGAGGATCTTATACGAATTTGACTCATTCTATTTGAAAGGTAGTCATGTAATTTGACTCAATCTGCTCGAAAAATAATAAAGAATGCTCTTAAGTTGTTAGACATTACACTGAACTCCCGCTGTGACGAATAGGAATGCTTGAAAGGTACATAGGTAATACTACAAGACGACGTTTTCATGAAATTTTAAGACCTCGACAAAAATTTAATGGGCTGGATCAGAAAAACATTATAATCCAACTTTGCCCTAGGGGATAAAGATTATCACTGGCTCAACCTATTTGGTTTGAAGAAGTTGGCCGTTGCTCTCTAACTCCTAGCTTATTCTGCTAACCACAAGCAAAAGCTATTAATACTATTAGCAATTATTACTAGCAATTATTATTATTATTATTATTATTATTATTATTATTATTATAGTGATGAAAAATTGTATGACGTCATCACTTCTATCACTAAGTGTATTTAGAATAGGTCAAAAAGCAGAGAGGTGGAAGGAATTAATCGATTGAACTTGCATACATTGTCGTCTTTCGTTCCTCTTTCAGTCCTTTTTTTTCACGTCGTTTTTTCCTCTCAGTATGAGTTTCTGGCTTACGATCTTTCTCATTAACAAGAGGTTTTTTTATTTTTCTTTGCTTTGACAGCGATTTCTTGGATGAACCCTCAATCTTGAGGGGCTGAGCAGGTAGTTCTCGTGGTTTTTGTGGACGAATTTGTTCAACATTTTTGCTTGGTTTCTTTTTCTCTTTACCATGTTTTTTAACTGAAACATTGGTAATTAAAGGTGAATAAATTAAAAGAATAGATTACTATTAGTCCTGTGACGTATTCGTTTCATATAATGTTTTCCCATGTTGTAAATGAAGTTGAGGTAAAATCACATTCAGTCCTCCTCATATTGAAATTTTCATATCGCATAAATCGATACTAATGTTGTAAGATTACTTTTTTTAAATCCTAATCGTAATTTGGAGTTTTTCATTTTGACTCTTAAACGTAAACTGTTAACAAACAATCTTTAAAAAATTGATTAAAATTTATTTCAATGTATTAAAGATAAGCTGTGATCTGCATGGGTAGGTCAAAAACAAAAGTGTTCTAGATTTTTCTTTAAAAATATACATTTTTAGGATTACTGTATTGTAGGTAAAAAGTACAACATTCAAAAGTACTTATGCTAGAAATTACAGCAGTATCTGTAAAACCATTGTGTTCCTTATTAGATTGAAGCTCAAGCCTTCAAATCAATTTCTGTTGCAAGATGAGCCTAAGAATTTGTTTTCAACGTGATTTTTCAGTATCAATCCGCCTACCCCAGAGGGATAGTGGTTCAGGTATATCTGGGCCAGTTGCGATTCTGATGCGGTCCTGGGAATCACTGTGACACCTCCACCACTGCGTCTCAAACCTCCGCATTCATAGTTAATCTATGGGAATCGATATCTTGTAGGACGAGTTGACGTCGGAATTCGGTGAGCGTCGGAATATTTATATCTGATGATAATATATCGTACCCGTTAAGGGGCACCTGCTAATAAGATACTCACTTAGTACAAGTGAAGCACTAAGTGGTCGTATAGCGAGGGCCTCGATAGTGTAATGGATAAGCACAGCCGATCGGATATCGTTAGGTGCAGGTTCGAGTACCGTTGAAGGCTCCAAGTTTTGCTACTAACTAAGCATCATTTGGGATACCATTAAAACTTATCAGAGTTGATGGAAAATAAACTTACCATGACTATTGTTCACACTACTTTAAGAGTAAATACTTTTCAGTGAGTATTCTAAAGTAATTTCAAGAGCAATTGGATAGCGTCCTCATTGAGTTTATCAGTGATTAAAATATTACCCGCTCAAGGAACAAAGAACGAGAATGAATTTTATACCGATTTTTTTTCCCTTTGATGATCCGCCGATACCAAATTTAGTTTTAGCTTTCTTTTCTTTATACCCTTTCGATTTTTTAACGTTCGTCTTTTTTTTCTTGGTAGTTTTCGTCTTAGTGTTTTCTTTTTTCCCTAAATAAAAAATAATATAGTTTTAACCTGTTCATTATACAGACAATGGTTTGATCTAGAAGAAAAACTTCAACAAAGAAAAGACATAATTATTTTCGAATTCAAATTTTTTGTTTATTCTTAGCTTTTAGTGCTGTGACAGGAACAGCGACTGCAAAATTTTGTGTACATAGGTTCGAGTCCGCACTCATGCAAGCAAAGCTTTCCATACCTCAGTTGAGTGTTCATTAATTTGGTACCAGAATGATATAGAAAGGTAAGCAGCACGAAGTTGATGACAAACTAGTCACTCTCAAATCAATGAGTTTCATCTCAACTCGCATTCATATACCTACACCTCTCTGACATAAAGGCAACGAATGCTTAGTTCATCCAACGCGGACACAGACAATGCCGATCCTCACTTGCTTTTAGACTACTAGAATATTACTTATCAGTGTTATAAAAATTTTTAGCCTATAGTATTGTAATTTGTAAAATCAGTTGATCACGAAATCAATAATGAAATAAGCCCGAACAGTCATATCAATTTATGAACAATACTCTTCTGGAAAACCTATGTAATACCTCTTCTATGTAAATGTTGAGGATAATGCGAGAAAAATGTTGAAGAGAATAGATTAGTTAAGGATTACCGAGTTCATGCGTTAGTCATTATGATGACTCAAATAATTGAGGAGTTCTTTTAGGTTGATCGAAAACAGCAAAATATCTTTTGTTAAACATTGATGGATTTAATGAGTTCGAATCACCACGTTTTTCTTTATATTCCTTGGTCTGCTTTACGAGTACGACACCTGGTTCAGGACTTGCTTCTGCTAACTTTTTACGCTTAGTACTGAAACAAAAAAAAAACGAATAAGCAAATAACAATAAAATCTTTGAACAACATTTACCTTTTCGGTTTCATTCGGCGCTGACCATCAGCGAAATTACATCTATGAAAATGAAAGCCACTCAGTGAAATTCGAGAAAAAAATTTTCTAATTATCAAATATGAGGTTGAAATAAAATAAACATAGCTGATAAAGGCACTATTTCGGGTTATCCCTCAGTTATCAGCTTAACTGATATCGGCTCACCAGATCGTACCCGTTAGCGGGCGAGTGCTGATAATGGTACCCACTTACTAGAAGTGAAGCAATCTCGCAGAGCAAGGGCCTCGGTAGTGCAATGGATCAGCACGGCAGATCGGATATCTGTAAGTGCGGGTTCGAGTCCCGCTTGAGGTTCCAGGTTTTGCGGCCATCTCAGCACAACTATAAGATAAGATAAGATGTTTTTTGGCGTTGATCAATCCCTTGTGGTGCGATGCGCCCCCGCATTCATGTTCAACGTGATATCGTGGAGGTGGTTGAATGCGTGCCTGGTTTATACATGACTTGAGTTGACCACTCTTCACCAAGTCAGTGCCAGTTATCTTACCCAGACTCCTCTGGTACCAATTTACCGACCCCGGAGGGATGGCGGGCTTGGTAGGCCTGGGGGGCGGCCGCGAACAGATTCGGGCCGGCGTGTCACTGCGGCACCTCCACCACAATTCCTCCACAAAATTCCTCCACCAGCACAACTATGGACAATATAATATCATTACAAAATGAAATAAAATTACAAATATATGTTGTTATCGATTAGTATCGATTACCCGATTATGAAATAAACTTTGATCATATTAATTTAAAAAAATACGGTG
Organism: Dictyocaulus viviparus; assembly: GCA_000816705.1. Lineage (NCBI taxonomy): Eukaryota > Metazoa > Nematoda > Chromadorea > Rhabditida > Metastrongylidae > Dictyocaulus > Dictyocaulus viviparus. The sequence goes on along the minus strand of KN716219.1, from coordinate 307,502 downwards.
AGTTGAGAGTACAAAGTGGTGGTATTGAAACACAATGAGTAATCAAAACAACAATAAAGTGCAAATTAGGATTGTTTTTCATTTATAATTTTTTTTGGTTTTAAATTTTATAATATTTATAAATGCACACTACAAAAATACAGGTAAAAACTTATTTAATATAAATTTTATCAAAAAAAAATGATTCTAAATTCCTCAAGAAACCTCACACAATTATTTGTGTATTATTAAGCCAATTATCGTAGGGTATAATGGTCCAACTGATACTCACTTAAGGAACCAGCCTGAGGATTTGAGTTATGTGATTAACTTGGCATTGTGAGGTGAATATCGAGCATCAGATCATGATCAGCTTTTCATCCTCGTTTTTTTCTTCATGTTGTGAGCTTATGATTTGATTGCAATTAAAATGATAAAGCATTTCAACATGCTAAAATATTATGGCTAGTAGAATTCTGAAGTTCCCTCGTCCCTCTTAATACGTTCATTTTCATCCCAATTTCGAATTTTAAAACAAACAAACAAACGTGTTTGAGTGAAAATAATGAGATAATGAGGAGTGCACTAATACACCAAAAGCCTTAACCTTAAGAATGGAAAAGAACTAGTTGCTTTTTTTTGTTGTTTTCTGAGGACGATTTTTTTCTCATGATATACACACAAAAATTCTTCATTGTCTCCCAATCAACGATTATTGAATGAGCCTTCGAGGTATTTTCTTCGATTGAGCGTCTTTGTTTCCTCACTGCACTTATTCGCCATCGACCTAACTGAGGTCACACTACTTCCTTAGCCACCTTCATCAAGTAGAAGTTATTTGTTATAAATGAATATTATATTGATAAGTATCATTCCAGTATATTCTGAAGTGGAGAAGCATCGCTTCTAATTCGTGATTCACTTTCGGTTTCACCAATTCACCTTTGTGAAGGCCATTTCACCTCGTGACTAACTAGACTCCTTTAAATCTATCTATGACTAAAATTTTAGAATACTAAGCCTTAAATAAATGCAGTTTCAATGCAAACACCACAATGAATCTATGATGATCGTAAAGAATCAGATAGATCAAGTATGTGTTGATTAGTTATAAGCATGTCTCGAGGTAAGTTGTTTGATCTACTCAATTAAACTCTATCGCTAACCTTGCAGAAGAAATACCCTAACATAAGGCTGATGGTTTACCAAATACCAGGCATTAGTCTATGTGCTGTCTCTATTAACGGTTGCCTCGACAAACAACTGAGGAAAGCCATATTTAAGGGTGAGTATTTGGGATGATATGAGTTTGACTGGGTGTTAAAACTTTAGATTAGGGTTTTCCTTTCGCAAGGTTAGTGATAGTGTTTAATTGAATAGATCAAACAATGGACAGACTTTTTTTGGGCTCTGAAGGAGGCGATTCTGCCGAAACGTTAGCCTGTTTCTGTTTTGTATTGCCCTTTCAATAAGACACAGTTTACCAACCTCCAGTACTGCTAAACAAGGTTATAGTCAAGATAGTTAATATACAAATGCCGAGGTTAGACGATAGTCGATCTTGGAACCTCGATCTGATCAGACGATATCGACATTACATTCAGTAAAGCTGGTTTGACTCCTCATTGTCACTCTAAAATTTGTGATTGACTCAACACTTTATAAAAATAACATTTTGAAGTGATTTGATTTTAAACAAGCTTGAACATAGCACACGTGCAGCGTTATACTTATCAAGTTCGTAGTTCGTTCATTTGAGGAAAAACCTACCAAGCTTTGAATTAAATAGGGATAGAAAATCTGTTCAATAATTCTTATGAAGTCAAGTGCAGAGCTGATTTTCCTTTCACAAAACATAAGATCAAACACCGTTTTTTATTATATATAAATTATTAGGCTATCGATTTTTTTTTCACTTCAACTTTTCATTTTTTCGAACCTTTAGTGAAAGACGTTCCTTTGCATCTGATCGCTCATAAGGAAATTTTGAGTGACAATGAAAATAACGATTCTGCTACTTGCCTTATTTTTTGGTGATGTCAATTGTCATGGTGAGGTAAGCGAGTGAAATATAATCGTATAATTTTATTAAAATATTAAGTCATAGAGCTCCCATTTAGAAGAAATCTTTCTTACAAAAGGTAGTTTTTGTGCTTTCTGAAAATTCATGACTTTCACTTCTCACTCTTTTTGAAGCTTCCTCAAGAGTTATGAGTTGATTATTATTTTAGCTTTCGTTAAATCTCAAAATCAGCAATAATAGTATAATAGGCTATCGAAATTCACGTTTTGAAAATATTCACTTTCGAAATGATCAAAGATCATATTTATTATTTTGTGAATAAGCAGAAAAAGAAAATGATAGCCTTAACGTTTTCAGTCATGAGAAAGTGTTTATATAATATGAAAGGCTTATTGACAATTGAATGATTATCAAAAGAGGAGTTTCAAATTATGAAAAGCTCTGTGTATGTGATATGAATATATAATGATCTCTGATTTTTAATTCACTAAAAAGCCTCAGCAATAGAATATGAAAGATAACATCCTCTATATTATCAATTTTTAAGTAACCATTTTCAAATACAGTAATTAAGGTCACTACTCGCTTGCATTCTACCGTATTATGTCTGAATTGGATTGTGGATGAAAACGACCAATCAGTATTATTTACCGTAACCCAATCACATGATCGTCTCGGATATGTTATAATTGGCTTTTCGGACCACGGTTCTTATAACAACTCCGATATTTGCATATACAAAGATGGAAAATTGAGGGTATTTCTGAGTATTTTAATTGAATAATCGCTTAACTGATAATATTATCCATTGTTATCAGTTTTCTCGTGACGTAATGATGAGGACTTTCTAGTAAGAACGACAGCGATTACATTACAATCGAACGAAACCCTCCATCAACTCAATTACCTTGCTTAGCCTCTTTAACTTCAATTCATCATTTCAAATTACAACATATTTTAATGTTTTGAGCTATATAATTAAAATTATATTATTATAAAAAAGCTGTAGAAATGTGTAGGACCCCGTCAAATTTTTAGGATGGTTACATTGATGGTGATTTTCGAATTCAAATCGATCGCAGTCAAGATTGCTTTCTTGAAGACGTAAGCGAAAACAAATTTCAATTCCGACGACGTTTCACCACCTGCGATCCGAAGGATTATGCTTTTGAGGTAGTACGAAAAATCGTGTTAGTACTTATGGAACAAACCGCGATCAACGATAAAATAGAGGATTCTACCAAGTAGTTACAGAGAGGTACAACACAATTTATCATAGCCGGTGGTGATAAATTCACTCGTGACTTCAAGAATAACATTGTGAGGAAAGTGAGTGATTTTGTTGAATAGTTTTCTCGTTTGGGGAACATTTTTCAATTCTTCTTAGTATTTCATGTTTGCCCTCAAGCACATTTAGGATATGAAATTTGGTCTTTTATTTGATACCGATCATCCGAATCCGCCAGAGGAATCGGAACAAACTCATTTCAAAATTCTGGCTGACGATGCATATGTACGTCTTACTGGTTTTCTCTATATGCATTTTCCCTCACTACTTATATTTATAAGTTTATAGGTATCGCATGACGTCACAACATATTGGTGCGTCATAAAGAAAGTTCCAGAAATCGTATCAAAACAGAAACATCACATCACAAAAGTAAAGAAAAAACAAATATGACTCACATTCAAATAATTTTGAGTCATCGTTTACGTTTAGATTATGCCTCACATTCAGAAGGGCAATGAACATCTTGTTCATCATATGGAGGTAATCATCATTATATCTACCTGATTTCATTTCTTAATCAAATTTTGAAGCCATTGAAAAAATAGAATAGAACGAAAATTATGTATGTTTGTAAAAATCAAAACGATATTAAATTAAAATCCAACGGATACGGTACTGTATATGATTATCGTAATAATTTGGTGATTTTTTTGTTATCATGTTGGTAAAGCCATTCTTAATGTAATATTATCTTATTTTCTATATACGGGTTACATAGCTCAGTGGAAAGAGGGAATACAGTGACACATGGCTCTGACATCGTACACGTGGGTTTGAGTCGGGATTAGGGCCAATCACGCTTTCCAACCACTAAGAGTCGGTTAATTTTTAGTAGAATAACTTGGGAGGACGAGCAGTACTAGCTTTCCAACAGATGAGTCCTCTAAACTCGTCGCATAGACTCAAAAAAGCCTCCACTATAATATTAGGACAAAGAATGGGTAACTACTCCATAGGGATATGGATTAGACCTCTGCTTATCCTTAGTCTTATTTACAATGCAGTTGTAAAAGTTCTCCTTCTTTCGTTTGATGTTGTTTTTATATTATTTTTAAATATAATAATAATAAAATTTTTATAATTCAATGATTTATTATAGATTTTTATGTGTCAATCTGATAATCAAACGGAATTCAATGGAAAATGTAGTGAATTAACAGAACGTAAAGAAGCTCGTACTTGCAGCCACGTTCTAGCAGCTTGGGCTATGGGTGAAGGGGTACGTATTTCACACAGATAGATAGTATGACACTACTATAACAAAACTATTTATGCATGTTTGTGAATGAGGAACGGATGAATTACAGTAGATAGGTAGATCCCCTCAATACCTCATAGAAACATCTTACTGCGCTTGTTAATTCTCTGTTATTCATCTCATCGATTAACTCCGTTAATTACTTCATTTGAATCCAAGTGACACAAAAACATTCCTCACGTGATGTGTATCACGTCATTCCATAAATTATAAGTCAGGTATATTTTGTATGAAGAACGATAAGAAGCTGAAGAAACTCATTTTCTAATGTCTACATTTGAGGAAATTTATAAGCTTTATGTCATATTCTTAATGGTATGTTATTTGTGATAGGATGCTCCAAGTTGTGTGCTTGACTCAGTAGTGCGAGGTATTTAAATCAAAACTTCATAATTTTTCAAAGTTGTTGGAAAATAAAACGATTCGTATAGGTATTAAGCTTATATCTATATCAATCGATACAAATCCATTTTTCTGTTTCAATCTCACATGATTGAAATTTTTACAGCCTGTTTACTATCCACCAGAAGCTGGTCGTCCTATAGGCGGTAAAGGAGGGCACAAATATCTGAAAGTAGAGATTCATTATAATAATCCCGAAATGTTAACTGATATTATCGATAATTCAGGCATTGATATTACCATAACAAAAAAATTGAGGTATGTAAGTTCAATATTTCACCTCTATTTTAGTAATTTATTACGTAACTTAGTTACATATAGAAAATATGATGCCGGTATCATGGAGTTAGGTCTGATCTATTCGGATGCGAACTCAATCCCTCCAGGTCAATCAGCATTTACAATGACAGGTTATTGTGTTGCTGACTGCACAAATAAGGTAAAAACATCGGTTGCTACCATATTAACAAAATTATCAAATGTTTGATAATCTTTTATTAAATGTAAGGGTTTAATGCCAATACTTTTGATAATGGGGCACAGTGGTGGAGTAGTGGAGGTGCCACAATGACACACAGGCCCAAATCAGTTCACAGCCGCTCCAAGGCCTTTGAGAAACCAAGCTCGTCATCTCTCTGGGGTAGGCTAATAGGTATAAGAGAAATCTGTGTAAGATAACTAGCCCTGATTTGGTGAAGAGTGGTCAACTCAAGTCACTGTAGAGACTACTCTCGCATTAAGTCACCTCCACATCATCACGTTGGCATCCCGCCTCAAGGGATTGATCAGCATCAAGGCTTATTTAGCTTATCTTATTTTTGATAATATAATTTATATAGCACTTAATAAACTTGCTTCAATTCATTTTTAATGGAAATTCATTCAATTTTTAAGCTTCCTGAGCAAGGTATTCACATTTTTGCAACGCAACTACACGCTCATATGTCCGGTCGGAAGCTCTTCACCAGTCACTATAGGCATGGCGTAAAAATTGGTGAAATTAATCGTGACAATCACTACAGTCCACATTGGCAACATGTTGTTCATCTGCAACCGTACGTTCACGTCTTCCCGGTGATTACATTACACCTATTTCAAATGAACAACAAAACTGTCATAATGAAATTCTATCAGAATAATTAAGGGTGATGTACTAACAACAACTTGCGTCTATGAAACTCGTTCGCAAAACAACGTCGTATTGGTTTGATTTCTTTCTTTTGATATGTATTAAATATAAGATAGTTGTAAAAAAAGAATGAATCTTATAGCAATAGAACGGTCATAATGATTCACAGTTTCTTATAAGGCTGTATGACTTGGTTTGCCTTCGAGTCTTCTTCCTCGAACTCAAACTATTCAGTGAATGTTTCCGGAACTGACCAACATTTAGGGTGGTTACGGTATTGAGGACGAGATGTGTGTTAACTATATCTATTATTATCCTCTTTCTGATATTGAAGTATGCAAATCAGCTATCGATAACAACACATTGCACGACTACTTTGAGCATCAGTAAGTTTATAATAAAACGTATCTGGAATGAAAAAACAAATTTCCTATCAGTTGTACTTCTATTCGGCTTATCATACCTCATATTAATAGTGCTATTTTCTGTATTAAGCAATATGACGTAAGCTTAGGATGGAATAAAATTTATAATATAAGCGAATAATTACTATCATAACTCATATTACTATTGAGGCACAGATTTAATTGATTAACAAATCAATAAACGCTTTCGTAGTCCTGCTAAGTTGGCCGCAAAACTCAGAACCTCAGGCGGAACACAAACCTAGCACTTACAGATTTCATAGTTATTAAGTTTGTAAAGTTTGTACTTGAGTAAAATTGTTAGACTCCTATCAAATCGTGTTCACCTAACTTTTTTGGAAATTACCTCAAAAGCATTTGCTCTTTATTTCTTTTATAATGGTTAATTAATATTATTATTTTTTTACTTAAGGCATGGCATAAAAAGAAGAAACCTCCCAATTCATGAAAAATACAAAAGTATTGAATGGAATACGAAAAACACTCTAAGTCTGAAAGAAATATATGCAGCTGCACCTCTCAATATGCATTGTTTAAAACATGACGGAAAACTTTTTCCAGTGAGTTCTGTTTTGACTCAGTACACGTCACTTTCCTCGCTTTGAAACTTCTTTTAGCTTAGAGGAACAAATGAGCAGAATTGATATCCATTAATGTATATTTAAGGGACATCCCCTCAATTGGACAGGTATACCTCAACCGTATGTGCACAAAACTCCTATCACTCCTCAAAGAGACGATTACGAATGTTCTGCACTAAACGATTAATGATCAGCCGCTTTTCCACTTTCGTATTCGCGAGGTTTCTCTGTTATTATTAGAATATCGAGGACGTCTACTCTACTCAATACGTTACGTATTTCTATCGTTGTTGATTTCATCGCCAATTAGTGTTGTAGTGCTAGAAATTTATTCTAATTTTAGAATGTTCCTGACAACATGAACGAAAACTTTCTGAACCACAATATTGATTATACTGTAGATCATTTCTGTAATCATTCAGTGGTTAATTTGTTTATGAAAAACATGGAGAAGACCTTAACTCAAATATCCAATCGAATTCTCATATAATCGGTAACACTAAATGTGCTTTTAAGTCTGAAAGTAACAAAAATTCCTATGGTTGCTGGAATTCTTATCGTTCCTGATGCATATTAGATGTCATAATTTCTATGAACACTCAGTAGAACTAATAAAGAGTCATCCAACAAATATGCCTCAGATTCGATGTGATTTCGAAATCATATCAATAGTAAAAGGATGATCACAGACGTCATCTATCCTTTCGACACGCCTACAGGTATTCTTCCACATTGTGATTGAATGCTAGTGGTCTAGGCATCGGATTCACATCAGTCCCTATCAGGTCGATGATATTCAAATTCTTTTCCTATCATATCACCGAGTTCAAAGACATGAATGCTTCATCTGTCTGCGAAATGAGTCTGTGTACTACTGCAGCGCCTCACGCCGCTGGCTTGCCCTCCTTTCAATAGAAGCGAGAGTCATTTTCAGCTGCTTTCAATTCAGTAGTCACTAATAATAACATTATTGGCAGTATCGTGTATGTTCTTTCTCAATGGTGCCTCTTTAGACATAGAAAATTCCATTAGATATCAGTTGACATTTATGTTTCTTTTTTTTCCCTCTTCACTTTCATATCTACTGCTTCTACGAAAGAAAAACGTTAATTATAGTCATTTTAAAGAATGTAATAGATATCGATTTTCTGAACCGACAAATTCAAATAACCTCCTCATTTTCAATGCTTTGAAGTTGATACCTACCTCAATACAATACCAACTTGTTTATTAGTGAAGTAATAAAATAAATGTTTACATAATAATATAAACAACGATGAAAGGAAAAAAAACACTTATATGTAGTATAAACATTAAGATAAAGGACAGGAAAAAAAGTATCATGAAACAAAGCTATCGAGGACAGTTCGAAGAGAAAATGAGAAACGGATAAAACTCATGGAATAATGTTGATCTCAGCTTGATCATTTTCTCCTCTGAGTCTTCGTATTGACCGTATTGATTATAGATATGAGCGATTCATAGACGACAGAATACACGAAGAAACACTAACTATAACCGGTTCATTACGGTGTGTAAAAAAGAAAAATTTGCGATGACACGAAAAAAAAAACGAGGAGGAAATAAACGTGATTTGAAATTGTTTCAGTTGTTGACTCTACAGATGATGAGTCATTTGATTATTTGATTTTCAACAACAGTCAGTCATTTCTGAATCAATTTCACTTGTTGATTTTCATCACTCTTATCACTTGTCGGTTCTACTCTTATCTTCTCTTTCCATAGTTCTCTCAAAACCAAATACTCCATAAAATCGCCTATGATACGATTCTTATCAAAGAAAAAAGAAACCCGAAAGAAAATCGACGAGTTCGATTTGAAGTTATTTTGTTAGTACTACCTGTAAACTAACGAAACCCATATTCGGCGATTATAAGGTCACGAATTTGCTGTAGGCCATGCATTAACTGATAACGATTCTCAATGTTGATTGTATGACGATAAGTGCAAAAGCTGATATAAACTGAATTGAAATGAGTCCAACAACATTTAGTTCTTAGTTAAGTGGAATTTAAAGAAACAGAATCTACTTCTGGTCGATGGCTGTCGTCGAACGGTTAAGCAATCGATTAGCGACGGTGCAGCAGTGTGCATATTTAAAGGACGAGAATTTCACGTGATTCGTCGTACTTTGTGTTTAATCAAAGCGCAGTTATGCTAATTTTGCAGAACGTTCGTTGCTTTTATTTAACAGCATCTCTTAAATATTTTAATTATGTTCGAATTCGTCTCACGTTCTTTTTATTGCTTATATTGAGGAATTTCAAATGTGTTGAATTCATTTAAAAGAAAAATCACTATGGTGTGTTTGTTTGTTTGTTTGTTT
>KN716219.1:287101-297885 GCA_000816705.1 Dictyocaulus viviparus | reverse complement strand
TTTAAAGTAAAAATTACTACTTATGGTGTGTTTGTTTGTTTGTTTGTTTTCATAGAATATTGTTGTCTGTTATGATTCTACATTCTTATCATATCAAATGATAACCGAAATTCTTGTTCATATCATAAATTCAATTCGTATTTTTGATTATTTGGTCGCGAAATGTTCAATTGAACAGTGGGCTGTACATGAGTATGACGGAGTATAACTCAGTAAAATGGATGCCATTGAAAGCTATTCAAAAATCAGGGGTTAGTAGAGTAATTATTCGTTTGAGGAAACCACCTCCAAATTATCATAATATTTATTTAGTTATATCATTTTTATTACCTATAAATGCTTTGTTTTTTCAATTGTTCTACTTAGTTTCAAGACAATGGCCACTATTCATATGATGCTTCACATAGGTTTTTCCCTCCAATAACCGTAATTAGGGTCCGAGTCTTTTGAGTTTTGTTAATGTACAATTTTCATCATTGTCCGTAAACAACCTATAAGTGTTTTTGTTTGTTTATTTGACAGTCAACACGTATGTTCTAAGCCAAATCTAGAACGACCAACTTAATAAAAGCTACTGTACTCAGTAGAGATTATCATTCTGTTTGGTTTTGAGTTTTGCCAATGCAAACCGTATGCTTAAATGTTTGTTCAGTACTCTGTCGTCAGTACTCAAATCGAAAACTTGTTTAATTTCGTTTTGATGAAGTATTTGCAGAATCGGTGTTGAACCATTATCAGCCCAAAGCTCTTTTATAAAACACAAAACTCACTCTATTTATAATATTGCGAAACTTTCTTCAACATTCGCAGAACTATTCCACTTGAGTTTCCTCAAAGTTTGTCTACTTATACGAGACAAACAGCGCTATGCTATTCCTAAAATTTGATCATTTTTCTTAATTTGCATGAAAGATTACAGTATTCATATGCGGATGTTTGTTGTGAGGTCGCACGTGATTACAGTAATGGAGGTTCATGAGTCTCACATATTTTGATCTTTGACAAATTGCGCATCATATTATTATGTTTTCAATCGTAGAATATCATTAATATCTTTGCATATGATTACGATTAATATTTAGTTTTGTGTTTTAATTTAAGCTTGAAATGAACTGGTATTACATAAAATCGAGAGGTTAAGGCTTATCACTCTGTACCATCTTTATACTACTAATGTTCAGTAATTCATCCTAGTCGATTTTATGAAGTCTGCCTCTTCATGAATAACTGACGTGCTTGATAAACATTTAGCAGATCAGAATACGTTGATATATCACTTACGGATACTTGATAGCCTTCATCCAGCGTTAATGCTGGACCCAGCAATATTCCCATTGGTTTTTTTCGTCTGATCGTCTTCGACGGTGGTTTTTTTTTGAACGGAGTGAGCTAGACTATTGTATTCATTTTCGAATACATATATTTGATTTTTGCCATGAAACACGTCTGTCCATTCATCGTGCAGGAGAACGTTTTACAGAGAGTTTACATTCTCTTGGAGTCTACTCCACAGCTGTTTTTGTCATCTTTTTATCTGTTCTTCTTATTACAAGACCAGCCCATTTTTGTAACATTATTGATGTATATTCCTTTGGATGTTGAGGATAAAATATATTTCTATGATATGCACCGACTGTACGTTGTGCCGACGCTGTCCAATGCTTGTTCTAGGTTCATGCAGCAAAATGCAGCTGACTCTGTTGGTTGGCTTTATCCAAAAGTCTTTGGTTTGGCCCAAGGAAGACGGCAGTAATGTTGTCGGTTCCTAGGGCTATGCTTTGGGTGCTCTTCAACTCTTCTATCGCAACACGTACTTCAGATAGAATCGGGAACAGTCCTGTTTTAGCGAGAAGTCCTAGATGTGCGATTGGGATTGTGACATGGAAAAAAATTATTTTAGGATATTTACATTATTTATTTCAAATAATAAGTGCGAGTGCGGTACTTGTTTCATCTTCTTTCATTAGAGCGGATAGGGAGCATTGTAATTAAATCGCAACGACATGTCTTCAGACTAGACGGTCGTTCACTGTTTTCAGCAGCCTGTTTTGCTTCTACTGAATTAAATCTGCTTGCAATGATATACTACACTTGCTATCTACTATCAGTCTTGTTAAATGTGTTGCATTAGGATCCAGCCTCAATTTCCCTTTTTTTCCGAGCATTTTTCAAGTGGTAATGGAGATGCGTTCTGATATTTTTCTTTGAGGAACTGATGCGGTAATTTCACAGATCTTAAATCCTATAAATGAGCAACTTTTAGTTTTCAGTGTGTTTTTCCTTCATATGCCACTCATTCGTCTAGAGTACATTGTTTAGAATGTCTTCATACCGGACTAGTTTTGCTGTTCTTCAGCGATGACAGAAAACCTTTTCCGTCTTGTGACTGAATGATCTGAACCGGTACAGAAGCCGGGTACCACTAATGCATCAGAGAGGCACCATTTTCAGTTCGTCGACAGATTCATTGATCCATTTCAGAATGAATCTTTCGTGTAGGACATCTCTATTTCCATAGGGCGATCTTTCATATTCTCGGAAAACGAATGCTCTGATTCTGTACTCCTCCTGATTATTCCTTATCTCGCCTTGAAGTTTCCACCAAAATGTGATTGTGCGAACCATGTAGTTACATATGTTATGTTCGGATAAATCAATATACCTTTTATTATCACTTAGGATTATGTTAGGATGTGTAAATACATAATCATTTTCCGACAGTTCTCAGGTTGGAAAGTCCAGCTCTTCATTGTCTCACTATTCTTTTTTTATCATAGCTTCAATCCTATATGGTATAAGTTATTATTAAGCTTGTCATTTTGTTCTGCTACTTATTGCTGCTCTAGAATAAGAATAACTACTAACGTATTCAATTTACATATGGAGATACGTCAAGCATCCGTTCATCTCCATGAATATCGTGTTGTTTTAATACAAGCCGTATACACATTGACTTAAGATAATCAGTTTTTCATCGAGTCATTTCTACTTTTCCCTCTCTAGTTATTCTGCTATCAATTCATCTAACCCTCAATAAACCTTCTAAAGTTAGGTATTTTTTGTCAGTAACTCATTTTTCCATCGATTTATTATCTCATCTTACTAATTAATCTTATTTTTTTTATTGCATAGATTTTTTTCGTATTCGGCTTCAAATGTAAATTTCCTTCACGACCATATTTGCAAGTTTTACAGGAGGAAGTCATGCCACCGATTTTGTCTGGTGGCCTATTCACTGTACACACAGGAAATTTGAACAATTGTCTAGAGGTTTGTTGTGTCTTTCTAAACATTTTAGGTAAATTAGGTTCCAACTACTTCTATGAAGTTGCCCTTTGAACTTTTTCTCTAAAATTTACTTTTCAAACTAGTAATATAGGTATAAGCTGCTGCACTTTTTGGCTTAGTATTCATGTCAGTTATTGAACTGATGTTTATATGTTTATGAGTTAACAAATAATCAAGATTTTGTTTGATTTCATACAATGTTTACATGTTTATTCCTAAACGTTTTTGAATATTTGATATACCTCGTGCTCTACTTGTATTGTTTTAGATTTATGTTCAATTCAAATAGTTTTTTTCTTCAATAGTTAAACATTTTTATCCGTTATACATTCAAGCTAGTTACACGTCGTCACAAAAATTCAACTTCTGAAATGGCAGCTGCATTTAAACATTTGGCTACCCAGAAAACAGTACTACGTATCTCAGATAGCGTTTTCTCTCCAGCTATTGAAGTACTGCAACATCCGATGACAGATGTGAAAACGTCATTAAAGGTACTGTTTTTTTTTTCAGTTTCATTGAATGTTTCGAATTATTTACTTCTAATCCATTATGACATCAACAGGTCTGTTTGTCTACGTTCTCGGCCGATGATGTAGAACATGCTGTTCGAGTAACACTTAATATTCTTCAATTGAGCACATTATCTCAACTTATAGTTTCTTTCCCTTATGAGGAATCAACGGTGAGTAGGATGTAATAGATTTTTATAGTCTCATTCTGTTCCTATCAACATTTTGATTCAATCCATCTCCCTCAATTCAAACTAACTAGATTAAAGATTGATTCATTGGCTAAAAATTATAATACTTGTCGGGTTTTTACGTTGAACGGTCCTGTTTCTATCTATAATTTTATATTGTTTTCAGCTTAACCTGTCCTTAATTTAGCTTTTGCAAAATTTTGACTAATATTCAGAAGCATCGATATTTAAGGATCTTTCCGACGAGGAGTGGTTAGAAAAGGTCACTCCCATATGGATGTCTATAGAATCTCTAGTGAAGGCGGATGTTGTACATTCAGTAGGTTAGTTGATTGTTTTGCATTTGAGTATAGTGCTTCTTCAGAAGCCTAACTCTCTAAGACATGGTGCTTGTTATGGTTCATAAATAAGCACATTGTATATGATGAGGTTTTTAGGAGTCTCGGATCTCGATGTCGAACGATTACGATTACTTTCTGAAGCAGCCAGGGAATATCCACCAACGATTGATCATTATAGTATCGATGGTTGTTGTACGGTAATTATTATGCTGTTTTAGCATTCATAAAATTGATTTGCTAATTGAAAAATTTAATCGTGTTCTTGCCACCCGAATATTTCAATGGGTGGTTTATATTTGGCTATTTATTGTATTTTATATTATTTCTTTCATTCAGTTCATAGTTCATTTTCCACGATTGTTTTCTTTAATTTCCAAACGTGCGATTACAGACGTCATACTGACAAGTGCTTCAGTAGTTTTCGCGATTGCATTAAAACAATATAAACAATATTAAAAATAACGATCCCTCCCTGACGGGGACTCCCTCCCTAGACATTGTGGGCGACATTCCGAAAAAAATTGTTGTACTCATGTGTCATACCATCGTGTTGGCAACCAAAATGATTGTCGACAGATGGTTTGAACAGAATGTCGTGTTTTGTCGACAATCCCAAGGCTTCTGATCCATATTTTCTTATTATAGTGACATCTATCTTTGGATGAACGAAATCTCATCTCACAGATATTTTACCGTATCGCTGCTGAAAAAAGCAGGAACGCATTGCAAACTTACAAGTTCTGTACCGTATATGGCAATGAAACCTCCAAAGGCAAGCACTGTTAATAGTAGTTAACTACGAATCGTTTTAACGATTTTAGCTCCGGAAGTACGTACGATCTTTTCGTCTTGTTAAAGTTTCGAAAAAGTGTTGCATATTTGATGATGAAAGGATTCTACACTTCAAAGTTTTACCGAAGAACTAGACGGTCCTTTCAAAACAGCGATGCAGTTCAGGAAATCTGGTCAGAGTTGTTAAATCGTTAGGGTATTGATATTCAAAATAACAATACAAATACCGTTCATTTTGTTCTGAGTAAGTTCTTCAAATGACGAAGATCAATTTCATCATATATGATTCCATTTTTTTTCATTCAGAAGTCATAAGTTTTATGGACATCAAATTATGAAATGTAGAAAAATACTGTCGACAAGAAAGCAATACCTAAATTAATGAGTTTGTAATTTCATGAGGAGGTTTTGAACTTCCTTTTCGGATTTTGCAATCATTTACGAAACCAATAGTAGTATTGGTGCTGGTTGTGAGCACAAATTGAATGTAGACATTCTTTGGAAGTATCCTGAGGATGTGACGACGTAGGTTTTGTGCTACTGTAGTAGGGATCGTCTAATATATATCAGCTGCTGTGACATTGGACAATGTGCAGTTGTTCGTTGAAATCAAAGATGACGTACGGACGAGAAATACTCAGTACGTAAGAGTTTATATGGTAGAAATAAGATGCTATAGAAGTGATATGATTGCTATGTGTGGTCCATCATGTTTTTGGAATTGTTCAATTCCTCGTTAATGGGCGTATTACCGAAGAACTCATAAGCTTCGTCATTATTCCGTTCATTTTTGCTGTTGATGATATTAGAAGAATAGAACTTGTGAGAAAGATTCATCGATATACTTTTAAACCATATCTTCTAAACACTTTTGTTGTTATGTTGATGGTAGTTTAGCTCAGGTATGTGATATCAACACGAACAATGTGGATGGCGATGGTGTGACAGATGGTGAACATTTCAAGAATTGCAGGTACCGAAAGAGTTGGTGGAGTACGCAAAAAGTCGTGACATTCAACTCCTCACCCACAATGATCCTAGAAATTTAGAATTGGATGCTGACGTTAGTATTTTCACGTTCTTATGTGATTGTACGTTCTCGTTAGTAGTTTTTTTTTTCTGCTGGCGAACTTATGGGACCATCAATTTCTTTGTTGTAGGCAATTGCTTCAATAGATGATATTACTGGATCTGGAACGGATCTTTCAATAAAATGGGCAGCTAGGTACGTTAGAAAATCCTATAGCTTTTTCATGGAATATTTTGAGTGTATACGATTAAATGCATTTTATTTTGAGGTATACCATATGGATACGAAGTCGGTCTGTTATGGCTGCCAAGGGATATCTGATGCATTTCGAGAAGAACTGAATTCTACTTGTTCAATTCGTACAAACGATTCACCACTCATCGTCATCTTATGAATATTTCATTTAATAGCAAATTTATCATAATATCTTTCACTCACTTAAATGCTTAATGAGCTTAACATCTTATAGTTAGATTATTATTCATACCTTCCATGTTCTTCTATTAATTAATTTTTAATTGAGAAACTTTTTTTGAAATCATTTTTGAATAGTAAGTGTCATCTTAATGGCTTCTAACTTTTCATAACACTGTATTGAAATGTGATGAAAGAAGACAGATGAACACATATAGCTGATTGGAATGTGCTGTAATTGATCAATAGCAAGAATATATTCAATGAAAGTCACTTTTTGAGGTTTGACCTCTTTCAGGTCGTCAATGAGTTCAAATTAAAACACAATTCGTTTGATTCCATATGTCCCTTGATTTTAGTTAGAGAATTTCTCAACTCCACAAGGTCCAGACACTTTATTTGTGATGAAATACAAGCTTGTAATTGTAATAAGGTATATAACCTCAAGCCTCAAATATCCAGGCCCTAAGTTCTTATAGGAAGGTAGTAATGAGAACGGCTACTTCAAGACATTTATTAGACATTGATCTTTTCCAAATTTGCTAATGGCGATCATTAGTTTTTATGCTTAACCCAAGCGCTGAGTATGTCAATGCAACCTTCCACTGAGTTAGTTTTAAGACAAATGGATATCTGTGATCGCAGACCATATTGAATTCCTCATCTGATGTTGTTTAACGGTAGCAGCTAGCAATGTCGCTTACCTGGACTATACTAGAGCTATTGTAATAACAGGGGGTTATCAACATATTCTTTGCAACTATATGCTTGTTTAGAGCAGGAGTAAAACTGAGCTCTATTAAAGTCGTGTGTCACTACTGGGAGCAAAGCATGTAGTGTTGTGATGGAAGAGCTAATCAGGATGTCATCAATTCATCCTTCTTGGTTTCCGAACTGCGCTGACATGATACGTTGTGTGTTCCATTGCTATATACGTAAGTTCTTTACCTTGTAGATCACTGCAATTGGACTCCTTCATTTAACGTTTTCTTTTCTTTAACGGCGGAACTCCTAGTAGTGAAGACCTTCAGTCATGCTTTTTTCTTTATCACATAAAACACAGTTAAGCTTTCACGCTTTCGTGACCTCCACATACCGTCGGACCATCTCCGCGTCTTTTGCAGGTGTGGTACCATTCTGAGGTTATCGTACATTTCCAACAGGAAACTATAAAAATTTGTTCCATCATTAGCATCCAGTCAACAATATCATCATCTTGTTACGGTATTATTAACGTTGCGCAACATAATGCATAATACGCTCTAACGGCAAGAGGGCAACTGTATTAGTTTAGGTACAGTACCTGACCTCGCCTGAAGCTTCTGGCAAAAACACGTTGGTGGAATTGGATGTACCTTGGGAGTTGAATCAAAAAAATATTCAAATAGATGAATAAATTCAAAGAGAACGCAACAGCAGGTGCACTTAGATTGCAGAGCCATAACGGAGCTGATTATGGAGTTCAAACTGCAAATTCTTGAGCATGAATTGTCAAACATCCAAACAACATAGGTGTTTACAAAAGAGTTTTGAACCAATGCCAAACGACCAGGTTAAACATGTGGGCGGTCTACAAGATATGCGGGCCCCAGCAATCATCCATTCGTTTCTTTCTCGTTCCAATATCGTCTATGGTCGTGTTTTTCTACGTACATGTTAACACTGGCCTGGACCATTCAGTTATTCTAAAAATAGTGTTCGCTGTGAATATAGCTTTTCGGCGTTTGCCTCGCTCATATCCGATTATTTTGCAGGTGATCTCTCCTACGTTTGCATCCTCTTAAGTGACATTCTACAGTTCTTTTTGTCTATTTGTGTTGAGGTGCATTAGTTTATAAAAATATTATTTAAACAAAGTCGGGAATGCTATACCTTGGATGAAGAAATAGTTTGAACCCTGTAGAACAGTAATCTCGATAGATCAAAGAAATAAGCATTCTTCTTGTGGGCTCGGCTCTCTGATCGGTCGATACCAAAAAAAAACGCCATACATTTCATTTGGTTGACAACCCCATGCTACATTACACTCGCTATTTATCACTCGTTGAAGATTATTGATTAATACGACTTGTACATTAATTTGTCTCTGGTTGAACAGATCACACCTGCATATCGATGACTCATTAATTCCTCATTCTTAATATGTTTACAATTCGTGGAGGCTAATATAATCGCATCGTTTCGTGGTTGGTTTCAGTATTGTTTGTTTTCATTATTCAAGCCAATGTATTGAAAAACAACTGCAATATATTGTCTATCACAAACGTTCTATTCTACAATCATTGAATATCGTATTGTATTATTTTAATTAATTTTCATTGTTATGTTTTTATATAAAGGCTTAATAACTCAACTATGAGGTATACATCTACAAAGTAAACAAATGTTCCCTTTATCACAGATGTACAATTCAAACTCTCTATCGAATCATATGTCTCGCGTAGCAGTACCACTTCTACTGCAAAAGAACCTACTACTTAACCGAACCGCATCAACACCAGCAGAAGCAGAACAGCGCAGCTGACGCTACAAACCAATCACCGTCAACTAACCATCTTTCCCTTCAAGAAGCATGATGATGAATGATTCTAAGTGAGGTAAATTTTTTCAAAAAAGCAAAACAAAAAGGTAAAAAACTCAATTAGGAGTTGGATTGATGCCAGGTATACTAGATTGGATCGAAGGTGTACATATATAATTAGAACAATACATAAATTTGTACCGTGTTTTTGACTAATGTTTCAAGTTGTTATGAGATTTAAATGTAAGATCAAAGTCGTAAAGAACTCAGGGATGATCACTCATCATCACTCAATAGAACGTAGATCACTTAAAATCATACTAAAAGCTTATCATACAGCCAAAATTTGAAAATAGAATAATAAAAATTTTACGTAAGACTGTAAGTAGAATTTAGATCAAATTTTAGAACTGAATTTCACTTAAGCTCTCTGGATTATGAGAAGTAAATATTCATAGTTGTAGAAGGTGAAGCCGTGATACTCAGGTCAGATTTCCCCCATACTCAGATTTTTCTCATATCCTTCAGGGGCAATCTAATTGGCAATAAATTAAGCTGAAAGAATATTTAGCACTGATTTTATAAGGATTTATCACCTTGGATGAATGCGGGGATCAGTAGCAATCAATAACCTCTATGACCTCACTATCACGATTATATGGCGCATCCCACAGAGTCTGATTATATCAACGCTTATCTTAGCCGTTTGTAATTGTTTCATTATGATGGACTTTGGTGGATTTTTTTTTGGTTGGCTATAGAGATAGCAGATACGAGAAGCTTAAAGCTTAATCCTATTAAGTAACTTCGCACGAATATAGTAAATACGTCGTGACATTATAAGGACATTCATTAATTTTCTAATTAGGCTTAGGCTTTTAGAGTTAATTTCATCACGACATTTTCACTAATGACTTAATACACTAGTTCAGTTCTACTTTTTTACAATGATAAATGGATAAGCTTATCAGAAATTATATATTTTAATGAAATTCGCTAAAATTAATTAAATAAAGTATTAATTTTTAATAGCGATTAAATTTTTTCTGTGAAAAATCACCTAATCTACAACTACTTCCGTATTATATTATTGATTTATTGATTTTTTTCTCTATTGGATATATTTGTTAACAGATGTGATAGATAATGAAAAGATGTGTACATTTTATTTTAAAACTTGCTTTTTTTTCCTCAACTCCGTTCGCCTCTATTGAGTGATTTGCCACCTCAACATTAATATTCTACAATTTCCTCAGAACCCGAACCTGAAAGAAGACTATTTGCCAGTGTAATGAGAATGATTTTAGATTTCATGAATTTCTATTGTGCCCTTTTAAATATAGGATTGATTTTCAGCCAAATACCCTCATAATGACCTTTTTGTGTACAACCCTCACATCAGTTCATCGACCTCATAAAACTAAATTGATAACAACCTTCCGGAACTCGTTTATTCATTCAGTTTTTTTTGCCTTAGATATATTTAGGTCAACTGAGATGACTCTTACTATATTATACTATTGGTTTCCTGATACAATACGTTTTCAGGTGATGAAAGTGTCCAACTACACTAGCGGAGGGATAGAGGGAGATAAGCTTTAACGTTGATCAACTCATGTGGTATGCGCTTCTGCATTCTTGTTCTAGATTGATATTGTAGAGTGAGGTGAGTCTGCTTCTTTATACTGACTTGAG
>KN716219.1:268180-286709 GCA_000816705.1 Dictyocaulus viviparus | reverse complement strand
TTTCAGGTGATGAAAGTGTCCAACTACACTAGCGGAGGGATAGAGGGAGATAAGCTTTAACGTTGATCAACTCATGTGGTATGCGCTTCTGCATTCTTGTTCAGATTGATATTGTAGAGTGAGGTGAGTCTGCTCTTTATACTGACTTGAGATCAACAGTCTTTAGAAAGTCACAGATCCATATCGTTCTAGATTTTTTTGATACTGATATACCGAGTTGGTTAGGATATCTGGCTTGGCCTGGAGGGAGCAAATCCACATCTAAACAGCTTCATCTATCACCCTGCGGCGTGCTATCCGGAATTAATTATTTGTAGTAATAGTAATGGAGTTAGAAGATATTAAAGCTCAAAATGTATGCCGCTAGTTTCTATTATTACTCATTTTTGAGTCACGCGCTGCCCAGTTTGCCAATCGTGAAATGCTTGAGTTAGCAAAACGTTGAAAATAGCGAGTCATTTCTCTATATGCGATACAGAATTCATAATTTTTCTATGTAAAATACTTGTAATCTTAAGCATAACTAGTCTTTTTTAATAGAGCTCAAAGTTGTTGATGACGAATCATCTTCTGTTTAGGGATTGAGGCTATCTCTTTTACCCTCTGAGTTAGAAATCGATCAAAATTTGAATATTCCTTAATTTTTACTTGAATATTACTTCTTGAATATGTTTTCGAACTGCTCTTATTGGTGTGCAAAAAACATCACCTTACGTATTTTTTATATACCCATACAATTAAAATATTATGTAAATCGCAATAAAATATTACTTCTAGTGAGATAATACTGAATAATTCATATGAATTCACTAATCCTCATCTTCATGAGGTAAATCGGATTATCGTTACTTACAATGCTTTGCTTAATATCCATTAACAATTCAATACGAGCGCATCCCTACTAAATTATCCAGTGGCTTTACATTACAACGAACTCAATTCACTCTGATTTTTCTATTCGATAATTTTCCCATAGAATTGGTTTACAGTTCCATCACTCACCAAATCAGAATTGCTTATGAGTTATCAATGTCAACTTCATGATGTTGTTTAGATTATTCTGCTATATTCCTCATGAGTTCTACTGTCTCTGCCTATTACAAATGAACTCCCTCGAACAAATAATCCACAAGAAGCAAATGTTTGGTTTGAACGTTTTGTATTTGAATCATAGCTAACTCAACCGTATACCGTAGTGCTTCTTAGTATAGTTCATTTCTTTCGTATTAATCGATAGATATTTAATGCTTGTACGAGTGATCTTATGGAAATTTTGGTCGATTATCGTTTACCCTTAGGCTTAGAGTACGCTTAGAATATAGAACTCAGATCTACTTCTAACTATTAGAGTGATAATTTCTTTCCAAGTTGTCATCACCTTTCTCTGTCTTGAGTATCGGATTAATCAATACTTATAAATCTTACTATTGGCAGTACTTTCTCCTATAACGGGAGCTCGTGTAGAGTAGTAGTAGGAGACGTTGAAATGATGCGGAAGCTGAAGTCCGAGTAGATCATGACTTCCATCCATTTAAAGTCGGTGAATTTGTATCAGCATAATCTGGGAGAATGAACAGAACTCATACGATAAAAACTAGTTAAGTCAAGTCAAGTTAATGCCTTGACCGCTCTCATTTAGAAGCCTCTACTATCTCATTATCATGTATCATTTGCTATGTAAATTGTATATGATGATTTTCATTACTACTAGGCCATGACGTTACCATTCTTAATGCCGAAAAAGTTTAACTGATCAAAAAAACAAACGACGTCAAATAGAAACCGCAAAGCGAGTTATTCTAGTAATCTCCTCAATAAGGCTAAAATTCGCATAACTCAGATTTTTCTCTCCAACTAGCCAAGCCTTAACAGTCGTTTTCTACGTTTTGGCGTATCCAATGAGTTGATGTTGCATAAAAGCTTTCATGTTGTCTGAACTTGAAGAATAACGAAATATTCCATAAACAAAACAGTATTCATTTCTCCACTCTCCTTCTGACACTGATTCAGTTACCTCGAACAGGTGGTAGTATAGGGCTTGTCTGATCTGAGATGAAGGTGAACCGACTTTACCTTCGCCATGTGGCACCTTCTACCACTGCACTTACGCGCCTTCACCTCATAAAGTGATGATGAGAGATCAAACTCTTTTTTTGTTTCAAAATCCACGTTAATTCGATTGATTGGATTAGGGGATAGTAGTGCTCGCTAAAAGACTTTTTACTTAAATTTTTCAATATAGCAGTTTTTTTTTTGTTTTACAATATTTTGCTGTGGTATTAAAAAAAAATGCAAGTGAATTTCAAAAGAAAAAAGGATTACATATAGAAGCTATATTGTGGAGTGAATTGTATATATAAATACTAAAGATCAATTCAACTGTAGATCAAAAGAATACGGTAGTTTAAAACAACGATTTCTTCGGGAAAGGTCCTTCAAATGTTGTGCTTTTCAACATTATGAAGCATTTTCTTTTGTTTATTTATTATGGTTTTCTTTCCTAATGTCATTACAGCCAGTGTCCAATGCTTTACGGTTCTTCTTTTATTTTTAAATGAAATCCGGTTATTAACTGTCATACAAATGTAACTTTCATGGAATTTTCACTACATCGCCTCAGGGAATGCTTTTACCTCTGTAAAAGAGTAAAGTAGTTGAGTAAGAAAGTAGAATAGTAGTAGTAGTAGAGGGAAGTAAAAATTAGAAAAATACATTTCTAGCTTTTTCATTTCTATTAATAAACTCATTAAGTCTAAATATATAAGCTCTTATATCGTTAATTTTTATTCTAATTACGCTTTCGAAATAGAAATTCAAATTTCACTTGTATTAAATGTGTTAACCTCATAAGGATATCACACAAAAGTGTATATTTTCACCTTAATCATATCCCTCAAAAAAAAAATTCTGATGAACTCCACTGTTGTCATCCTCACAAAGGTTTCGGCATTAACTCACTAGACTCAGAATGGTGCTTATGTACTGTCCTCTATAATTCACTTAAAGGAACGCTCATATTCATTTGAGCTCTTTTTTTTTTAATTGACGCCAGAGATTTGAAAGAGAGTTACGGATTTTGCCAGAGGCAATATTTTCTAAAAATTTTCTCTATTGAGAGAAATCATCAACGAAACAAAGTGAATTGTATAAAAAGAGGAGCATTCTCATTTCAGATGTTTTTTCTTCAATTCACATATCCAAACCTGTACTACTTTCGCATCATTAAACAGTTAAAGCTAATCAGCCGTGATTATATTGGATAGGTTTTGAGGAAAAATTTTAGCCTAAGGCAGTTCAAGTTTTAGAACGAAACCTAACATTTTCTTTCGTCTTATTCGGAATGTCTTTATTGAATAACTCGCTAATATTCGTCTAAGTGCCAATCAATAATTTTTCCTCGATATTACAGTATGATTTTTATGGAAATATTTTACTACTTAAAATAAATCTAAGTTTGAATCCATGGAATTTACACGAGCCCTAACGATAAACGTTAACTTTCTGTCGACTTTTTTCTGTCAGAGGGATTCAGGCCGATTATCAGCACTTACTATATGAGGTTTTCTCACCTTAGGTATTCTATGAAAAATAATCACACTCAGTCACATCTATGACTTGAGACGAATGCGTGAATGAAGTATCCAGAACGATTGGTAGATCATCGTCAAAGTTCCTCCTATGTTAGCAGAGGTGTAATTGACATTAATATCGTTATTTTAATATTTTTACTAGTGATAAATAAAAACTAACTAGATAATGTAGAAAAACTTTGGAGTAGGCGTAAAGAAGCTAAGCGAGGAGTTTTTTGTGAAAGTACACAATAATTATTGCAAGAAGAAAAATGAATATGTTTTAAATATAAATAAGGTTGAAGGTGATGAGCTCATAGAGAGGGTTCGTTTGAGGTCTGATATGAGTCGTGCTTTTCAGAAACACTTCGTTCAGCTACAAATTGACAAAATTCTTCCATATTATCTCCAATACGTTGTG
This sequence comes from Dictyocaulus viviparus, assembly GCA_000816705.1. NCBI lineage: Eukaryota > Metazoa > Nematoda > Chromadorea > Rhabditida > Metastrongylidae > Dictyocaulus > Dictyocaulus viviparus. Next base: position 282,719 of record KN716219.1, on the reverse strand, counting down.
GAATATGACGATCTTACAAGGTTCTCAATGAGCGATAACCGTGTACTAATTTTTTTTAGTTTCTTGTTTCTTGCCATTTTATTAGACGGTTATCATTTCGAAAGTGGTTAAGACGCTTAACATTTCATTTATTAATAATCATTTAAGTAGTTCATGACGTTGAGGAAAATCTATGAAGTCGATGAAGTCGTTAAGTGTAGTGAGGAAAAAAAAGACGAGGAAAACGAAATAATCTATTCATCACGCAATACATCAATCACTCAATTAAAAGCTGTATACTTACTAATTAGTAACTAATTAAATTAACTTATATTACTATCATTTTTAACTATCGAAATCATCTATTGCTCCATTTGTTGATAAATAAGAGATCGCATTAAGCTTATACCATTAAGAGAACAAAAAATCGATACTTATCTCTTTCACATGATAGTTCTGAGTGATTCTATTTTATTGTTTCTATTTCGTCTAAGTAACATAAAAAAAGACGACTATTCGTTTTTTTTTTTCAATGCTGCTCTAATCAAAATCTACTAAAACAGACGCTAAAAGCTTTTCGATAATTAGAAGCTTTTTGGAGGTCTACGGTATCATTGAGGTTTAGTAACATCTGCTGCTCTAAGTGGATGACGTCATGAGAACTTCATTAAAAAAGTCTATAATTTTATATGTGATTGATAAAAACGCCTTCAAAACTTCGCTTAAAAGATCATTGAGATGTTATGTGCTTTTTTTTTCCTCACCGAATAAAAATGACTACTGTAACTCATCAAGGATATATGATCTTCTTTGCTCATCAAAAGCTCCAATAGTTTAACTTATCCTCTTTATTTCCTCTGATCCACATCGATATTTGCCTCATTTTTTGTTTCGTTTCTCTTCATTTCTTGCTAGACTTCATTTAAATCATTTCCGTTTCCATGACGGATTTCCGTCGTTTGACATCGCTTTCGAACACATTCAAATTTAAGCTTCGATTTTCCTATCATCGTTTTTATACTGAAAGATGTCCCGTCCTCATTTCCCTCAGTTGACAAAACAAAAAAAATATTCTTTTAAAAAAATTTGTTCTAAACAAAGTAGAAAGAAAATTTTTCCGTGATTCAGAAAACTCATTGATTATGTTGAAATAATCAACAAAAAAAAACTAATACAACTTCAAAATAAACGCTTTGTCAATAGGTTTTTGAGGAACTTATTACTCAATTTACCTCACAAACAACAATAGAACCAATAAGCGTTATTTGAATTTTGACTTATAATGTTTTTATACTGTAAGTATCTGATTGGCGATGTTTACTTGTTTTGTTTAGCATTATTCTAGTCATTATCAATAAGATCAAGTTCTAGTAAATAATTCTGCTATATTCCTCTTGAGGTCCCAAGTTACTCGATTGGATTAGTGAACGTTCAATCAACGGACTATTACTTATGATGTAGCAATCCTAGCTATCATAGATGAAGCATTGATTGATTATCGTTTGATTAGGTCTATAGTGTAATCGATAGCTCATCAAGAAGGAAATTAAAGAGATTCAGGATCGAGTTATACTCATGGCTTTGAGTTAATTATTATGTAATTTTGTGATGAACGAAAATATAAGCGTAAATAAAATCTCATCAAACATTAGAGGGTTTTATTTTTTTAACTGGTGTTTTTTTCAGATCGAATTAAGCTGGGAGGTATATTGAAGAAGAATGTGAAACCTTCCTTTGCTTTATTTTTTTGCTTTCCTCATCTGGATTAATTGAGGACAGCTTGATATTTTCATATGTAACTGAGATTTCAATTTACCTCTTTTGTTTACCTCGATCAGGAAAATCCCAAGTATATTTTGAGCTTTTAGAATGTTACGGTTAAAAATTAGGTTATTTTATATTAGTTTGCAACATTGAATATTTTTTAGAGAGGAAAATGAATGTGAAAGTTCTTTTCCTCGTTGAACCTATTGTATACATACTTAGCTACTTCTTAGTTTTCCTCTCGAGCACTCTATTGGAACTCTGACACACCAGAGTTCTTTGTGTTCAATTTGATGATCTATGGAGTTACAAGAAAGGAAATTACATAGAACAACAGAAATGCAAATTTATTTATTATGACTCATTATTAAAATTGAGCTAATAATTTAAATTTTGTTTGCCATTTCTTAGTACTAAAATACTTATAACGGGAACTCTACGAAATTTTTTCGGCTTTTTTCAAATTTTACAAATAGCGAATATATTGTGGATTTTCACAATTCAAAATTTACCTCAAAAAATTTGTAAGTTTCTTCAAGACGGATATCACCTCATCAAAAGGACTGAAGCAATCATGTAGTCCCAAAGTAGAAGAGGTTTCACCTCACATGCTCAAAATTTGAGTAATATTTTGGCTTGAAGTTATTATCGTAGTATTTTCGTGATATTTATTATTATTTTAAACAGTGATTCTGAGAAATCGTAAGGTTTTTCATCGACTAATAACCAGATGATCTTTTTGAAATCACAGTAGTACTAGATGTTAGGAAACGTGACAGTACTTGTTACTAGCTTTCTCAATATGACACCTTATTGTACTTCGTTGATTGATCAATAGAATCCATGCTATATCGTTTCTTTTCAGGAAATCAGCTTATAATTCTATGAGACGTACAGTACTGAAATATGTAATCAGCTTATATGAATGGGAGATTTTCTGGAACAAATGCTGATTGTGGTAATCGTAGCCGCCACAGTTTGGTTGATTGTTTACTGTTTACTCGTCGCACAACGTTGTACTGTTGACAGCAGCAACGCTAATAATGATAGCACTACGTTACCGCCTGCACTCAGCCAAAGGTAGTACTTCTTTCTTATCTCTGGAAAATTTTCTTCACGTTCAATCTTTTCATAGTATTGTAATGCCCAATATAGTTTTCTTTCAATAAGAATCACCTATTTTACAAATAGATACATTAATTATTATACTTATTACTGTATATCCCAAAAAAACCGAGTTCATAAGTTGTGCAGACTTCAGCCAATCTATTTTCGTTCATTTTTGATGCATCGATTAGCTGTCCATATGGTAATATCGTCTACTTTAAGTTTTTCTCATAGTAAATAAATTCTTACTAGCGGTAGGCTTTTACCTCACTAATCATGAAGGTGTTCTTCTATTGTGTAAGAGGCACTGGGCTTAAGTTATTTTAGTATCAATGGTACAGCATTGATCTCCTTATCAACAGTTCGTCTCATGACATTATCACATAACTCAATTATGAATTGTACGGTATTCAGGTATTATATAAGAAGGTATTCATGTTGTTTGTTAAAGTAGTTGTACATAATCCTAAACCAAGATATAGGTAAAGCTCATTAAGTTCATCTTCTTCATTTTTTAGTTTTGTTTTCAATTGGCCTCAACTAGCTTGTTGTCTCCTTCAGGCTTCTATCAAATCGTTTACTGCTTATCAATGTCGTATCATCTGTTTACTATTTATTTACAGCCAGTACTTATTATTACCTATGCGATGATATATTGCAATTGAATTAAGTTTTCACAATACCTCCTCTTTTAGTTAACTCCTTGAACTCATAGGTTTCTACTTATGTGTTATATATACCACTTCTTTTCTTAGCTTGTTGCTGAATCACATCTTCTCATAACAGATGTGTGTTCAAATTAACTAGAAAAAAGCGCTTCCCATTAACGTATTAACACCATGTGATAGTCAAACAGTAAGACATGATGACCTACTCCATTGGCTGCTTCATTAAACCTCTACGTTCTCTACCAAAAACTTGAATCCAATCCTTTGAAGAATCAAGTTGAATAAAATATCAGCTGTAAGATACCGTAAACTGATGTCGATTCATCTTTGTTTTCTTCATCTCTGACATCTGATGTCTGATAGCGCAATGTTGTCTACGGCTTATTTTCTATTGATATTTCAAAGTATTCATAATTGGGGTTGTCGAACAAATTCTACTTGTGGATCAGTTTTAGTTTAGTCTTATCATTACCGTAGTTGTCATCCATGCTACTATTCATATAAGCCTCTAATAAGAGCTGCGTATCTGCTAAGAAATAGGAAAAAACCTAAACTCATCAGAACAGATTACCCATCTACTTGACTTTTTGAATAACCCTTATTTATGCATAGCGCTAACTCCAGCGATTTCCCATTCGTTTCTTTCTCGCGCGATTGTCGTTCATGATGGTCTTCTGAGTACATGGTGGAAGTGACGCGACGAAGTTTTGCTGGTGTAGCTTAAGTTTGCTGGATTGCTGAGATAGCACGGCTCAGGCGTTCCGATGGTCTTCATCACAGCCAATCACAAGCCTTCATGGATCAGAGTGATGTGCTGCTCTCCCTCCCTTTGTGACTTTACGTCATCAAGACGGTGACGATTCTAGATAGATTTTTGGCTAGATTTTCATCGAAAATTTATACAAATTATTGCATAAATAAGGGTGGAAGTGAATGGAGCTGCTTCTATCCGATGTATCACTTTTTGTGAAAGAAAAACTCACCAATCCGATATAAGTTAGTGTTCCACTGCTTAACGCCTCATTGATATTAAACGGTTTTTTATTTTGACGCTTAATCTTGAAGCGTAATAAAAGTTCCGCCGAATATCCGGCGGACAGCAACTGAAAAAGTCGTTCTACATCACTAAAATCTAATCGAACATTTTTATACCAATAAACTTTAGTACCTCACGTAGTTGTTTTACAAACTCGAAATCTCAGTCGGAACTCAAACACGTGTCTTATAGCAGTTCAGTCAAAATGAAACGTAAACTGTTATTTGCCACCAGAACTGTAACCTGCTATATATGGATGCGAGTTCAGCTTTTGGCCCTGAGTCCGGTGACTAACTCAACTATGTGACATGATGAAGTGATCCTGTGATCTATCATGAGTAAGTTCGTAGAAAATATGACTCATAGTTGGTGGAAAATGAAATGACACTTGAGGTCCATTCCTAAATTGCTTTTAAATCCATGAAGCGTCCAAATAATTTAAGACGAAGAGCTGGAATCTACCTAAAGAGATTTTCAGATAGACTTCTTTAGGCTTAAGAAAGGACAATAATCTTGACTACTACGATGCCAACTAGAGCTATTTAAACTTACAAGCACTAATTTTGAATTGTTCATATTCTTAGAAAACATTCGTCGCTGTGTTTGTTTTCATTTGCTTTTTTTAACCATGATTTGAATTTGATGCAAATTTAACTCGAATTTATTGCTATGAGGAAATTTCTCTCTTCTCTTTCAATCTCTAAGATGATAAGAGATGAGCTCTGACGCAATCTGTCTCCTTATGGAAACACGACATCCATTCGTTATCCCAGATTGTACAGGCACTAATTCACCGATACTAAAGGGATAGGATAGTTTGGTTGATCTAAGGATGAACTGGAACCCGTCTATACGGTATCGAGCACGAGTGTTCCCTCACCCCAACCACTGCGCTATGCCATCTCTGTTCGTCTTCACTTACGCTTAAGCACTTGATCTCGTAAATCAATAAAAATTCTTAATTATTATGCATTTTTTTGCTAAATTTAAACTCTTTTTCTTTCTTATTACAGATGTTGTTTTGGATCCTTCAACGCTTCTTTTACAGTTTGCAACAGATCTCGGAAAAAGCGCTGTTCGCTCACTTGTTGTGATTGGTTGAATATTATCAGCTGGATAATCTTTTATTGATTATCGATTGTAACGGGTTTGTAGTTTAGAAAATCGATTGAAAGTTTATTCATTTTATTGATTTATCTCCTAGACGGATAGAGAAAAAAGACAAAAAACAAATGATATGCAACTAAACGAATTAATAAATCGACTAAAGCTCGGTACATACTTCTTAGAAGAATGAAAAATGCCGTACGACTTAAAGAACTTAAGCAAAAAATTTTAGTTACAAAGTCGTCGTTGCCCTTCAAGGGATACGGTAGTGTATTGACGCTCTGTGCGACTTTTGTTCACCTACCAGTGCTTTCTGTCACCGCTCTTCTACCTCGAAGGCTTCGGAAATTACAAAAATTTTCAACTTTGAAACTTTGTATGAACAAATACAAATTGAAATGTTGAGCGGCTATGTAAAGTTCAACAATTAACCGGCTCCTATTATGTACAGTAAAATTTGAACGTTAAGCCATCAAAGAAGCTCAAGGTGTATGAAAATTCCTTTTTACTGTCATATATTATGAAATTGCTATGATTTAAATAATTTAAGGCATGTCTTTTTTGCCGACGTCCTTTATCGGCGCACGACGTAGTTTGTAAACGGTCATCGGTTTGTCGATGACCGTCGTCGTCTCCTTTTTATCCATTTGATCCTAAATAATAGAAAAATCGATATCAAACAGGATTCATAATGACAAATAACACTACAACAAAAATACGATATTTACAAACTAACAAACAAATAACTATTAGCATATGTTGAACAGAAAAGTAGTGGAGATGTAACAATGTCAACAATCTAATGAATGCAGAGCAGCTACCTGCGGTTAAACTCATAAGTTTAACTCAGAAGAAAAAAAAGTGGACGCATAATTGACCTGAAGATTATGAATCTTTTTGTTTACCACAACAAACAGTTTACCGTAGTAGCACTGAATGACATTTGACTAGAACGCATTTGCAACGCTGGGATTATATCACTCATATCACGACCTTAAGTGGTAAGTGATATCATCATATCACTAAATCTGTTTGGATTGAGGCAAATATCAAGGCCAAACTAACACTTCCAGTATATTTGAAGGATTCAAGTGTTGCCGCCTAATTTCTAAATGTGTGCAATTCACATAACACGTATAAAATTATCACAAACACTGAAATATACGAAAGATGAACGATGACAATAAATCTGACGTCATCAGACGATTCATAGCAATTGAAATCGAACGCACTTTATGCTCTACGCGTAAAACCTGACCATACCTCAATTCACAATGCTTCGTTTTATCACATATTATCATATCAACAAGTAGTAATACATATAATGTATTCTTGTAGAGTCACATTAACACATCGCTGTGGTTGATAATGAAATTCTACAATGTTTTCCAGAATAGTGAATACATAGAAGTTTTCAGAAGAACATAAAACTATACAGCAGAATAAACATTTCAAGAGGTATGGAATAACCAGATAATCTTCAAAGATAACCGTATTTCTTCCTCTAAACAAACAAAATTTCGGAATCCCATTTCAATGTTGAATCCTTTTCAACGTCAACAACATCAGTTGCCTCAAATCATAGAAATAACTATTCGGATCGATGGAAGGGAGCTTGAGTTTCATTTTTAAGTCAGTAGATCCTCAACCAATCTTGCTAGTTATGCTCATCCTCTTCTTAGTTGCATTGTTTCCAACACTTTCTGCACTTTTAGTAGTTTCTTGAGCGAGTTCATCTGGCGACATGCAATTTTCAACTTTCTCCGGAGATCGTTCACTTTCCGGCTCTGCCGCAGGTAAATCTTCTTTCATCGTTTTGACCACACTAGCCGAGTCCTTCTCACTTGAATCACCCGTTCCCTCAAGCTTCGATTCATTTTGTTTAATTTTTTTCCTTGTCTTTACGCTTCCAACTGCTTTCTTCTCTGTCGGTAATATACCGTTTGTTTTAGCGACAAATTTTCTTGGAGTGGTATCGTCTTCTTTTGACGCTGATTCGTCTTCTGATTTTTTAAGAATGGTCCCACAAGCGGATGATTTCACTTTGTCTTTAAGTGGCGGTGAATCCTTTATGTCAGCTCTTGTATTCGGAGCAGTAAGTTTTTCTGGCAACTGTGAGTTATTTTTGATTTTATCCGTTTCGTTTGCCATCAGCTGCTTTTTTGGCCCATTCTCTTCAACCTTTCTTGGTACTTTCTTCTGTTTGTCTTTGGTGTCTGTCTTTGATGCTGACACCTCAACAATTTTCACGTCATCCTTCCCCTTCGAATCCAAAATCAGTGTCGCTTCTTTTTGATCCTTTAATAATCGCCTAGGTACTTGCGCAATGTCACTAGTTGCCGACTTTTCCACCTTTGAATCCAGTCCATTTTCAACCCATTTTTCTTCAGGCTCATTCTGTAGAGGATTCGGTTTCGTTATTTTTGTGATTCTGTTTGGTTTTGAGTTCTTTTCAATCTCCAATAGTTGTTGTCCATCCTTCTCTAAGAGAGTGGTTGATTTCTTAAGAGGTTCTGCAGGTTTATTCCTAATAGTACTTCCACATGACATTGTGAATGATGTAGCATTTGCATCTCCGTTCATAAACCGACTTGACAACGCCATAATTTTACTGTTTATCTTCTTTCCTCCCGTATTTTGTGTATGAGGTTCGTCCATTTTTTTTCTTGGTAATGCCTGTACTTCGGGAACCACCTCGCTACTCTCAGCTGATGCAGTGGGTTTTTTCAAATTAGATAATACTGGCTTTTTTTCCTTCGCCACCGAAGATACTGTTGGATTAGTGACGCTAGAGCTGGAAGGTTTTGTAGGTGGTTTCTTGCCTGATAACGACGACGGTTTTAAAACCGTCTCCTTAACGTCATTCGTTTTAGAGGGCAGCTCCTAAATGAATGAACTAATCGTCTTCTGCTATCGAATTTCTCATCTATACATCACTGATGTCAAACTGAATAATAATGACTCTCAAAAACTTTAGTAAGAAACTGTTCCAAACTACTGAACGCAGATGAAATCGTCTACGATTTGTTAAAGGTGAACAGCAAACGGCATCTAGAAGACCGTGTAAATGTTCAACAGCAGTTACTACCTACAATGAAAATAAACAAAAAACACCTAGCATGCGAAAAAACAAAAACAAAACAAAACACAGATGATGTTTTATTGAGTAAAAACAACTCTAGACATTGGACAAACACAAACATACACACACAAACACACATATAATTGTCACCACAAACAACTAAGAAAACTTATTGTTGGAATAATGCCAGAAAAAAATTCATTAAATTGCATGACGTACATGCTTGATGACAGCTAAAGTTAACGCACCTTAGGTGATGATTTAGTAGCCGGTTTATTCGGCTCTGGTTTAGATTCCTTAGGTAGATGTGGCTAGAACAAAGTGAAATATTATACTGAGTAAAACTACTGAGTACTGAGTACTGAGTAACTAAAAATACTAAGTAACTGGATAATTAGTAGATTAACAGTACTTAACGTTGTGGTTATTCATGTGATACAACTAAAGGATTAGTTCAGTGAGTATAAAAATATTCACATATGAAAAAGCTTTTCCGGTACTCAGAGCGATAAGTGAAATGAGGAAATAAGGAACTGTAAGGATCTATAATTGTCGTGGTGTACAGTAAAATGCACTAAATTGTAATACAAGTGATCGAATAAAAAAATCATTAAGTGAACGGCGAACTCAGTTCAAGTCCTCACCACTGGATTCTTTGCGAGTTCTTCAGCTTCGTATTTGGCTTTTTTCGCAGCTTCCCGACGAAGAATTCGTTCTAAATTATTAATAGTCACAAGTCATAAACAAATTCAAACGTTAGTTCAGCAAAGAAATTGTGATGTGAAAAACAGATCCTCTTTGAAATTATCACTTGTTGTCTTTTAGTCTCGCTAACCAGCACGTCGAGTCTAATGAGTTACCGAAACGGTTATCAACTGATCTAATCATCAGCCATCACATAACTAACTGTTTATCCTTATCTTGTATTTTCAAGCCTAGATTTACTCGTTCGAGCAAATGACACGAAAAGTCTACGTGATCACTTGTTATGATCAATCTCCCATCGAGTCAATGCTATTTACACTCCTAGATTGCAGACTTTCTTTTCTGATTTCAATCCACCTCTCTCAGGAATTTGCTCAAGTACACATCTGATCACGCTTACCACTTACCACATGCAGTCTTTATACAGTTTCGGCGTTGATCAAGCTCTTGTGCTGGTATGCGCCTAAGCATTCGTGTTACTTGTGAGCGGTTGAATACAAGCTTGGTCTGTTCAGCTACTAGGGTTGACCACTTTTCACCAAGTCAGTGCTAGTTATCTCATCCAAATTTCTCTGCCACCAATTTACAGACCACGGAGGGACGGTGGGCTTGATATGCTAGGGAGGCTGATTCGGGCTTGCATGTCACTGTGGCACCTCCACCACTGAACTACTGCGCTCCTTTGATACTTAGATACTTATGACTAATACTGTTCTTGTTTATCATATCGTCTCTAGCTACAGTACATTTTATTAGTGATTGAACAAACAATTGCTCACTGTATTCGCCGTTTCTCAATGTAGCGTTTTCAATTTTATGCCGTCCTTCAGGTAAACGGAGGTTCACGGAAATCTAAAAAAAGTCAAAAACATTTGTAAACAGAAGTTTGACAGTGATTTTTTAAAAAAACTTGTTATCATTATTAGTCATCGTTTTTTAGTTGTTTTTCTTACTGATGACATCTTCAGTTTTTTATACAACATAGAAAACAATGTCTGAATTTTCCTCAAAGTGATCTAGAACTGAATCACGGACTTCTTCTACTTTCAAATATCCTCTTTGCTAACAACTTCTCTACTTTATAAAATTATGTATGCGACTCTGCCATTGCCGGAAAACTCTATAAGTCCATTAGGCAGCAGTAGATTTTTTAGCTTTTTCATGCTAAGAGAGCAGCTTTCATTATGAAACGCTAAGTACTGTACAAAAAGAAGAGAACTGAATATGACAAAATAAGATGTACCATATAAATCGAGTGCACATTTGTTCATTTGATGTATGAAGGACCTTTCAGATGTCTTCTTTAGTGTCAGTACCGTATAATACAACATACAATAAATTGAATACACTTAGCTTAGGAATCACAAACAGCATCACAATTCCGGCACATTACATTGTGTTTTTATTTTCTAGCAGATCCTCAGAGATATGCGAGTCCTAATCGATGTTCTTAAGTTGGAGTCCTCACGTAGATCACGCAAGTGCTTAGTCTTATGGCTTTTTAAATTATATCTAACAGTTAAGGCGATATAATGGTATAAAAAAGACAGACATTTAAAGGGTTACTATTGAGGTAAGTTGACTCTCTATTTACTTAGTAAAATATCCAAGCCGTAGATAAGATACGATCTGATTACACATTTGAACTTCATTCATTTAGTAACGACAAAATGGATAACGCCTATGATTGAGACTAAATGCTTTCAATATTGATCGATAATTGAGAATTCAAATATCGACCAGTATTTTTGATCTATTGCTAGCTACGAGGTATTCTTTATTTAGTAAAAAAAATATGCTATACGATATTGACATTACCTTTAATAATCCAGTGTTTGCCACGATGCAGTCGATGATTTCCTTCTCAGCCAGCGTCGCAAACGAAACTCCCTGAAATCTAGTTTGATTACTTTTTATCAAATGAAAACGTTCTTACAGTACTCCTCGAATACAGTAACTTTCAAGAGGAGTTCTATGAATGCGAGGTATAAGAATATAAGAACAATTATATGTCACAATTGAATCGACAGCTATGATAAACAAATGAGGAAATTGATCTACACTCCATCTCTCTTGTCAATTTCTACATTTTCGTTTTATTGTTACTTATTTAATATAGATAGATCGATAATTTTTATTTATCATTGATTTGTTAAATACTTGTTGTAGTAGAATATATATATCAAATTTAATCATGTGTGATAATCACTTATCATTCGTTATTATGTAAGATAAAAAAATATAAGAAAAACGTATCAATAATAATAATATTAATAATAAAGGAGGTCACGTAGCGCAGTGGTAGGAGGGCCCACATGGCACCACAATAACAATTAGAGGAAAAACAGTGATAGTAGAAATGAAAATGATATTATTACAAATGTTAAGATCAAAATAGGAATAGTCAGAGCACATGAAATTCACAAGAGAGAAGTTAAACAATGGATGTCTTCTATTTTTAAATGTTCAGTTACTCCTCTTGAGCTAAGTTTATGTAACGAAGCAGCATAGTGAAAATATCAACGAGTCAATGTTTTTGTTGTTGTTGTTGTTTATGTGCTCATCTTTCACAAGGAATAATAGGGCTCATTACTGTATCTGTACTGGAAGAGCAAAGAGCATGAAATCATCAATTCCATTATAACAAATAGCAATTTCCAGTACGGTAATGACCTAGAGAAACTTCAAGAAGAAGAACAAGCCCCTAACGACTCCAATACGAATAAAATTCTGTTTAATTCACTTTTCATATTTGAACAAGTAAAAAGAGTCTCTTAATCGAGGATTAAAATTCTAAGAACTTAGATACAATAGTAAAAATTTCCTCAAGTTCTCTAGAGCACCAAGCGAATGGCAACCGTTTATATGATCATCTTTTAGTTGCATAGCAATGAATTAAATAGTTGATTAATTTTAAAGGTGACTCCATAGGTTCAAATACAGTATTACTGACCTCATGCAAATCTTAGGAGGAATATTATGGATGAAAGAAGCCATCCATTGCGAGTTCCAATTAAAGACAACCTTGATGAGAAAGTAAAATACAAGACTAAAATCCCACTACGGGTATTTAGATGTTTTGGATTAATACAAGAGCACTTAATTTGAGCCAGAAAAATGAATGTGTCAAATTTAAACGTGACCTCGCCTCATTTATACAGATAATACTATGATCAAAAAAAAAAAGCAGAAAAGCAAAGCAAAATCATAGTCTATGGTCAATCGAACGGATGTCTTTGAATAATAATAGAGAGGAAAAGTACATTTGAATGTTGAGTGAGTTGGAAGCTTACTGGCTGGATAATTGAACTTTGTAATTTGCGCTAAAACAACAGTCCTACGGAAATATTAGCTTGTATCTAATAGATACATATATATCCAGTAATATGTTTTGTATTCTAAGCATAAAAACAAAAACAACTGATTTAATATTGGTAGAAAAGCATTGCATTACGGTAAACATTGTAATAACAACAGTAATATAGACCAATAATAAAGGTCACCTGATTGACAGCTTTCACCTCTTCAAGCGTTTGATTGACTAATGCTGCACGAAAAAGCTTTGCAAAAAAGTCTCCACTTAGATAATTCGTTTCGAGGTTCAGTTTCCTTAACGCCGTATTCATTTCTATTACGGTTAACAAAACCTGAAACGATGTTCCATAGAAGAACAAAGCCTAACGTCCAATAAAATGAATTAAGTATTTGGCTTGTGAGAAGAAGCTGAATGTTTTGTTTCTTCAACTGACAATTCAGATATTCTGATCAAAGCTCAATTAGATCAAAACGTTCCCTTTACATTACATAATGTACCATTATCGATGCTTGTAAACATGTAATCATTCGATGATACATCATACATACAGCACTTGTACTACACTGTTCAGTTCCTGAATTTCAGAACTCCTTCCGTTGCCGTAGCAGAACTCATCCAGCATTACAGTCCCCACTGCAGAATTTTATCAACAAGCATGCCAATTACAAGTTTTCGTTTCCAAGGAGTAATCCCTGTGGTATAAATCCATAATACATCAGATGAACAGAAGTTGTTATCAACCCGTGGCTAGAAAAAAACCTAGCAAGTGATTTCAGCACGGCTTCAACACTATATGATAATTGAAGTGTTAACAGTGTTAGGATAGAAGAGTAATTTTAGCATTCAATGACAAGGCTTTGGCGTGGCATATCAATCCCTAAGGGTACGTTTAGTTCTAAATCTTCAAGGTAATAAGGTGGAATTTATCGAATACTACACTGCTTTATGCAATGACTTCAGATGACCCATCGTTATAAATCTAATGCTGCATATCGTTCTAAATTTTGCTAGAGTCACTTCAGTAATCGGGGGATAAATGGCGGGATTTGTAGGCCTCGGTGTAGCTTCGAGCTTGTATGTGCTTACTCGATTCTGCGTATTACTACGGCTTCGCTTCTAGCTACACTACGCGCTATTGAACGAAATGATAAATGGAGCAAAATGATAGTGTCCTCAATGTTGAATGTACTCAGAGTATCGTTTTGTCCTCGAATGTCAGTTGATCTATCTTATCTTATCTCCTGTTAAAACCCTACCTCATCTTCTGATAAAACGATAGTAAACGATATATAGTGAGGAGTTAATCAGTTTATTGTAAACAATACATAATTTACTCACTGCTATGTCATTATCGTATAGGCCCATGTTGGCTAATGATAGTCGTTCACAATGTTCGTTATAAGCCATCGCTTCTAAAAGCCGTCGTATTTGTGGAATTGGTGTACGCTTAAAATAATATGCATAAAATTTGATCTCTATGATCTTCGAAGAGAAAAGCAAAATATTGGTCCTAGTAAAATTATTGAAATTATGCTATGAGTGTAGAAAATCTCATTCAACAAGATTCCACTATAGTTATAGTGATTGATTGAAAATCAGCTGATTGAAAATCGAGATCATCGCATCAATCAATAAATAGCATTTCAATTAAACGAACTATAATCAATTTCCATTGTATATGCAGAAATGTTAGATTTACATCTATAACGTTTTTCTGATCGAAAAAAAATCACAGAACTACTGATCTATAATATTTTTGTGACCTACGCTGATGT
>KN716219.1:254550-268080 GCA_000816705.1 Dictyocaulus viviparus | reverse complement strand
ATAGTCGTTCACAATGTTCGTTATAAGCCATCGCTTCTAAAAGCCGTCGTATTTGTGGAATTGGTGTACGCTTAAAATAATATGCATAAAAATTTGATCTCTATGATCTTCGAAGAGAAAAGCAAAAAATTGGTCCTAGTAAAATTATTGAAATTATGCTATGAGTGTAGAAAATCTCATTCAACAAGATTCCACAATAGTTATAGTGATTGATTGAAAATCAGCTGATTGAAAATCGAGATCATCGCATCAATCAATAAATAGCATTTCAATTAAACGAACTATAATCAATTTCCATTGTATATGCAGAAATGTTAGATTTACATCTATAACGTTTTTCTGATCAAAAAAAATCACAGAACTACTGATCTATAATATTTTTGTGACCTACGCTGATGTAAGTGATAATTTTATCATTAAGACAATGTCTACTTTGAGGTAGAAGAGAAAGAGTTAAAAAAAAAGAACGAAAGGATACAACTGATAAAGAATGTTGTTCTGCTGTACCTTCATGTTGTTGAGATTTATTTCCTTAAGGTGGGGATCGTTATCAAGCAGTTTTTGAATACATTGGTCAACGTCGGTGTCATTGTCGGGCTCTGTAGGACGTACTTGCTCCGGTAAGCTACTTTTCACCGGTGAATTGTTTGTGTCCATAAGAATTCGTTCAGCTTCTTCCCAAGAAATTATTCGATTCTCATTCATCGCTTCTGAAGATAATAAGCAATAATGAATGCAATTAAAACTTAAGTTACCGTAATCGTTCTGAAGTCCATCCCTCGCACTCTGCAGAATCAACTGACGTATATTAAGAATACATACGACAAAAATATATATACATTATTAAAAAATAGATCAAGTGCACCAGCATAAGATGCAAGTACTGAAATTCACTTGAACTAGATTTTAAAAAATTGAGACTGCTTCTCAAAACCGCAAGTGACACGCAACGTCTTTAAAATTAATGAAAAGAGGCTTTCAATGATTCGTTGCCATAAAACTAAAAAATTGAATAAATATTTACACATACCGAACTCACGACAGAGTTTAAAGCTAACATTTACTCAGATACTTTGACTCTTTGCAAGTAAGAAATATTTAAGAGAGAAACTTTTCAGTCTTGTTTTCAACTAGTTCTGCTCATTGCTCCACTCAATTATCGGTAACAGATTGAAAAAAGCACTTGATTTCATAGATGTCATTGCTTTTCCACCATCAGAGGTCATAATTGTTTTATGTTCCTATAATTTGAAACCTTACGGAACTGAGTCAAGCATAAGAAGTGAAACCCGCAATTCATAGATGTCCGTTCTAGTGTGCTACCGAACGCACTACCGAATTCCTTGACCTGCCACCTCTCAATGCTCTGTTCGAGCAGACATCTGTGAGATGCCAGTTAGAGTTCCGCTTGAGTTTTCCGATTGACTCAATAATAGACGAGCTATACATGTAACAGAATATCTATAACTTCCAGAAAATATCCTTTATCACTGGTATTTTATCAGAAGAAATCTCGTACCAATCTTTGATTCTAAGACGTACTTATTGAATGAATTAGAGGAAGCTAATTAATTCTAATCACATTGTAGTAATTCTTCTTTGTGTTTGTTGCACTTCTTCAGTAAATATTAATACAGTTTTAAAATGCTTAATAAGAAAACGAACTTAGCAAATCTCCAATATCAGCTTCGGTTTCGTCACCCATAGCCTCGATGGCTTTGACGAAATCCTCGTCGGTCATCAAATCGTTATTCTGAATCGCATTCGTCGTGTGCGTCAACGATTCACCGTCCGCCATCTGAAAACACTCGTGCTGTGCTGAACTATGTCCGAATTTACGGTACTAAATAGTAATGACAGAATACGGTAACGATCAAGATAAGCATTCACTGTAAAATCTACGTAACGTTTAAACACAGCCAGAAGTAAACAAGGAGAATCTTGAGGAAAAGAATGAGTGCCAACATTTTCAAAATACGAGGATAACAATAGTGATTTTCGTTTTTCATTTTAGCCAGCATTGACAATAAACGTCAAAAGAGCATCTTAGTAATTTGAGTACTTTCCTCGTTCTGTAAAAACCAGCTCGAACATTTCTTGATCGTTCAAAATTTACATAGAAATTTGTTCTATTAAATAAAAATTAAGTAAATTACACAATAATTAGCGAGTCATCGAAGAAATACAGCTAATGGTTGCAAATATAATAAGAATCTTTAAGCTTTAATTAATCAATACTCGTCAAGTACAAGAATACATGAGGTAATGAGTCAAAGCGCGCTACATTCGAGAGCAAAAAGTTATATGTAAATATATGAGAGGTGAAGATATAAGCTTATCAACTTAAATCAATCAATTTTTTTCAATCTCAAAACGCGAAGCAATGATTTTATTTGGAAACCTTTCAGATGATTCATTTTTGTTTGTAAGCAATTTTTATTGACCAATAGTTATCATAGTAGAAATCTTCCGTATGAATGCTAGTAATCCCGTTCTGGAGGCCGAGTTATTGAGGTGTGGTGAGGGATTGAACTATATGCAATCACTACTGAACCGATTGCCACATATCTATATAGGTCAAAAATACTAGGAGGGAAATATGAGGAGAGGAAAAACTACGATTAGATATTTAAATATGGTTTTCTTTCTGATCATTCAATTTTCTAGCTATCGAAATAGAAAAAAAAATAAACAAAATAAATATTAGAAGGATGTTTGAAAGTGCATAACAGAAAACTAGAAGGTGAGTCAAATAACAGATAGAGAGGAAAAGAGGGAAAAAAGTGGAAAAAAAAAAGAATCAGCATTATTAAAGGACTTTATTGTAAAGCTAATAGACAAAAATACATAAAACGTTGAATATAAAGGAAATCATCGGAAATTCGCATAAATATGACGAACCAACGAAACATTATATCAATTTGAAACGATGATTAAACGATTGTAATATCAACATAAACAAATTCTGATATCGATTAAATTCTAGCAGTAGTACTATCGATCGATCGATCGATCAACTTCATTAGCAGTTCACATCAACGAGTGAACCTTGTCTTGCTTAAGTGACGTTGTTGATGTTGTTGTTGTTTTGTTGTTGTTGTTGTTGTTGTTGCCCAAGCCACTATCCACTTGTATGATTATAAAAACCCTTTTAAAAGCAAACAAAATCATTCAATAGGTAAATAGTGCAAGACATTAAGACGACCATAAAACTCAGTTGAGTCTCCTATTAAGTCGAATAGATTTGACTTCTTCTAATGAGTCTAATGAGAACGTGTATTCGTTGTTTTTATTTTTAAGTGATGCAAACAAGATATCGAACTTGTGACTAGTCGATATACAGCAATTTCATGAAAATAATGAGCTTGTGCATTAGCGTAAGCGTGCACAAGTCGCAATCAACTGCCAACTGTCGTTGAAACTTGAAGGACTTCGCAGACAAACGATAAATGATGACATCAAATGAGCAGAACAGACAGCAGCATATGATGAAGCTGCGAAGAGCGGAAGGCAAAACCAAAGTACTAGCCGAAATTCGTCAATCAGGAAAGTACCATGACAACCATTTAACATCCAAACAGAAATTTAGTATCTGTGTACTTCGAATCCTGTCATGACAAACATTCAGACGTCTATGAAGAGTAGCTTCAGAATCTAGTTTATATACAAACTCACAAAGAATATGGTGAAAATTGGCTGAAGAAATTGATGCACGTTGAGCGAGTAGACGACGTCACCGCATGAAGCTTGATGAGGAAACACTTCAGCCATTTAGATTTGTGATTGATACCGTAGAAGAAATGTTTCACAGATGACCTAACATAATAGTTGATGGCCTAGATGTACTCATTCAGAAAGAGAATGATGAACTCCAAATACTTTTATTCCAACCTCTTGGACTGCCCTATTTTCCTCACCATATTAACAATATTAATTTCATAACATTAAGATGAAGTAATAGGATTGCATGGATCATTTTTATGACCAGAGCGTTTTTTAATACGATTTAGTTTTACGCAAAACATTAAAATGCGAATCGATGCTGGTCATCTACTAGTCTTTCTTCATCAGTTAATGCTCATCAGTAGCACAAAAAGTACTTAATGACATTATTATTCAAAAGCAATTTGTTGAAAAGAATGGTTTATCGTTGTATTTTGTAAGCGCTTTGTTATTAAGCCGAATCAACAACTCAGTTAAGAGCGAGGGTCGTTTTGTACTCCAGAATGTGTCGTAGGAGTGATGTGAACGAAAATTCTCACTGGTAGGAATTTCGAATCAGTCACATCTAAGAAATTTCATTGACTGTATTCAGAACCACAAACTTCCTAACCAGAACAAGATGTATTATGAGAATTTGTTCTTGGAGAATAACTTCTTGGTTGAATTTCTCAAACTTATGTCGAATGTCATCCAAACAATTGAAAAACGAGTAACATACGAAAAAGTTTATGCTAATGAGTTAATTAATGGAGGCTTCTAGAACTAATTCATTCTTATGATTCGAGAAAAAAAAACGTTGTTAGTAATCACTTGCTTGCGCTAGTTGATTTCAAAAGAGTGAAATGAAGAGGAGGTGATAGATATGAAACAAAAATCACTCGATTTATGTTGTTGTTTACGAATTTGACCGATTGACTTGTTGATGATGTGAATACCGATTTTTTTTTTCTTCTCGTGTTGTTTAGTCATTCAATCAAAACATCGGATGGATGATTCTGCCGGAATTACGAATTGTCGATGAATAATAAATGAATATATTTTGTATTAATGACAAGATAAATAACAAAATCATTTGCATCTCATTTGCATGTTAATCTTATAAGTGCAAAACAAGATTGCATTTTTTTGCATATGACACATTTTGACCTACGTAAGACAACAACAGCAACAACAAAAGCAGTTATAAAGTAAAACTTATGCAAATTCGAATTGTATTTGTTTTATTGCTTTTAATTATTTGCTGATTGGGTTTTTTTCTCTTATGAAAAAACAAGAAAACACAGTAGTCTGTTTTCAATCTAATATGATTACAATTTCAATGAATTGAAAGCTATTGTTTTGATATTTCAAAAAGTTGGTTACGTTAAATATGCTTAATGCTTGAGGCTAATTAGGTAAGTGAGTCAATTTCACGTAGAGAAATATGACTCAAATAATAAATAAAAACAAGGCAAATATGAAGAGTGGACGATCGAATAATAAAGATAAGCTGAAGAATCGTAAAGAAGATGAAGGGTTGATCGGATTGTTTACAAGATTGTTTACCAGAATGTTTTCGATTCATCGTCGTTGTTGTTGTCGTTGTCGTCGACGTTGCCGCCGTCGTTAAAACGTTTTTCAATAGTTTGAGCGGATGTAGTTCCAGTTTTGCTGATTTCATGTAGAAACAAAAAAAACGTGGTTCTGATTAATTCTAATCAATTACAACTTTAATTTATTGATTTTTCATTATTATCAGCTATATTAAGCTGATAACTGAATTATAATTATCATTAATCAGTTACAACACGTTAAGCGCATGAGTGACAAATCGTCAATCATTTCGATCGTTAAAATCTCTCCTCTTTGATTAGATAAAAGATTTCTTCTCGGACATAATCAATATGTAGACCACAACCAAAAGTATTATTCTGATATGAAATGAGTTTCAATGCTTAAACCTTCAACCTCTATGCAAATGAGCTTAATCAACATACTTTGTTCATGTTTTTTCTCCATTATTTTTCTAAGCGGCGGTAAAATTTATGAGTGCTTAAAAGTTGTCGAATTTTATTGACAAAATGTCGTTGAGGAATGTTAAAAACATTTGGAGGCTAAAGCACAGATGAAGCCGAACTACCAATAAAACGACTCATATTAGCAAGCTGAATATTCAAATAAGCAGTTGGTCAAAATCAGTACATCACAAAGGCGTCTGGAGATATAAAAGCATCAAAGAAATTCCAGCCGATTTTTGTTAAGCCTAAGCAATAAGGCCAGAAAAAGAAAAGAGGGAACAAAGCGAGAAGAAAAAACGAAAAGTTTAAAGAATCAGAAAAATCTTGACATGAGGTTATTTTGTTTATTAACACGGTACTCATGAGAGAGGATAATGAGGATAATTTGATTTGTCTGAGAAGCAATAAAACTCATAAGTACATGCATTAGTTCGTTTCTTCATGCCGGTCTAAATGAACATTCCACATCATCCACAATGTTAGTTTATTGGTATCGGAAGCATAAGAGGTAGAACGAAACAACATTGAGTTCAGTAAAAGTTAAGTAACATAACTCATTGTACTTATTGACATTAATTTATCAGCTTTTCTATGTTGATAGGAAGAATTTGAATCATATAGGCTTCTTTACCTCCTATGTAACTGAATCAGCTGTATAGAAAAATGATGAGGATTGTATGAAAATGATTCTTAACGATAGTAATATTCAATAATAAACTAATTATGCAGTTTTTATAAACGTCATATATTTTCATACAAATGTGAATTTTTTTTTCTCAATAATCTAGGAAACACATTGAAAACAGATGATGATCCCTCATCCTAAGAAACGGAACGATGAGGAATAAAAAAATCCCGAAAACTGATGTTTACGCTGCAAAATTTAAGCTGTCATAAGATCAAAGCTTATTATACTTTGAATAAAAAACATCTGTTTCATTATATGCTTCGAAACGGATCGAACAAGCATCGAATGAAAACAATCGAATAGTTCATTCACCATAACGACATTGTTTTTTACACATTTGACCTATAGTACACTGAATGTTATTTGTTATTGAGTAATTTGTAAGCAACAAACAATAAAGAACTCCAGATTTCGTTAAGTTATGTAGAGCAGTTAGTTCAAATTTTCAAACCGGTCATCATAACCTTCTTTCTTGATACCGATGTATCAATACGTTTGCGATATCGTCAACTACATGGTGATCAGTGCGTAAGAGTTCATAATGAGGTAGTGAGATAGAAATCATAATCAACAAATTTAATCATTGATGATACACCACTATTGACAAATTAATGTTTTTCGTACTTTCCCAATACTTATGATAATAATTTATCAATCATTGACAAACAGGTTTAATTGACATGAAAAATGAGTCAAATTAAGTGACTCGATATGCTAGTATAAGCTCATCATTTAATCACTACGCAATGCACGTCTGGTTTTATGACGGGACGTTTTGAGGTACGTTTTAAGACGTATTGAGGACGTTTGCATCATCAACATCATAAAACATCTGGAGATTATCTGTATTAGCGCGGTTCTTCTACTTCTTGTTCACATAGACGTTCAATGAATACCGTACGATCTAAGTAGTTCTTCTACTGTTGTTCAAATAGAGCGCCACTAATTACCATAATTATCTGGCAATGCCTCTTCAAAAATCCTCTTCAAGCGTTTCAACGGTAAGGAGAAAATTGAACTCTCTCTCATATTGTCAAATGAACACGGTGTTTTGTTTTTGTTTACTTTCGATATTGTTTTGAATAGGCAAAAATCATTTCTGAAAAGAAAAACAAAAACAGTGACAGCGTTAGAATAACCAAGTGGAAATCTTACAGGCGTTGAGCTTTCTTCCATTAATCTTTTTTTACCTCAAAAATATGCAACCACCTCATTGAGCGAATCAATATCGTTTTTTTTATATATGAAGCAAAAAACATAATAAAGTCAAGTACTTTATTACATACTTAGCTCATAAGTAATTAAAACTTTATCCAATCAAAAATGACTGAATTTATTCGTAATTTTATTTATTTTATTTTCGCAATGATATTATAATGTCCATAGTTGTGCTGAGATGGCCGCAAAACTCGGAACCTCAGGAAGGACTCGTACCCGCACTTACAGATATCCGGTCTGCCGTGCGGGTACGAGTCCCGCCTGAGGTTCCGAGTTTTGCGGCCATCTCAGCATGACTGAATTTAGTCATGAGAAAATGCTTTCCCTCATCATTTAAGTGATTTTGATACTTTAATAAACAACAATATTTATTACATTTACTTTTGTTTGCCGTGATAAAACTTTTAAGCACAGACAAAAAAACCTGAATAGATTTGTTCGATCGAAAGATTCAAGCGTTTTCATTTTGACTCAAACAGTTATTTGACTCTGAGGTTCAGCGTCATCGCGACCTTTGTTGATGTTTACACAAACGTTACTGTTTTTGTTCTCCAATCATTCAGAATTCAATTGATTCACAAATTTATGAGACGTCCTATTAATAACTCAAATATAAATTAGTGATAAAAAGTTCATAAACTGTAATAAAAGTTTTACATAGAATCGAGGCAGATGTGGGAGAGGAGAGATGAAATGATTCTGTGGAAATTTCATCAGCAAGGAGAAAAAGCTCGCAGCAGAAGTATTGGAAAAGTGATAGACAAATAGTTACTTTATTCATGATGTTATCAGTTTGTCATCCCTCATTATTCATGTTGGATTCAAAGTCTCTCAATAGTAACGATTTCGGTGACCTTCGTCCTCTCAGCCTTCGTATTTTACCGTATTTAAATGAAGCGCTATTAATAGTTTCATGATAAAATTAAATAAACAAAAACAAAGTAAGAAAAGATCATCTAAGCCGGTAAGTAGTGAGTATGATGGGAAATCAGTTTTTTTAAAAGTAAGTAAATATTGGTATGAGACGTACAGCCATACGATTGTAGGCATTTAACCTCTATGTAAAATCGTTTTTCACACTCATTCTAACAAAGAGAAGCCGAAACTCACACCCTACAAGGATAGGCACTATAGCAGAATTTTCTAGAACAATCATTGCAAATCACTGTAGTCACCAGGTAATAATTCATCTTCACAGTTCATGATGATGCCAAGTACGTGGCGCATACCTCAGGAAAGACTCCTCAGTTGATATATGCTAAGCGTTGTCCTACTGTTGTGACGCTATTTTATAAGAGCTAAAAAAAGCCTCAATGAGCAGAATTTTGGCAACAAACTTCCTCGTAGAGTGCAATCAAAGGATAATCTTTGACGCATCCTATGTTCCTAAGGGGATGCGCCACCCATTCCATGTCTTGATGTTACAGGTGTGTGAATACGAGTGGTCTATAAAACGACTCAAGAGCACTGGCATGTTGCCATTTTAATGGTGCTTAGCCTCTGAGATTACTTCGGCACCAAATCTCCCATTACTGAAAGAATGAGGGATGGAAGGGTTGGTGAGTTTTGAGCATCAAACAGTCACCAAAGCCTTGAGCCCGCTAATACGGTATCAGGATCTCACTATGGTCTTGCGTCAAATATGAAACAAATGCGAAATCGGACAAAGAATATGTCGATGAGGCAAAAGCAGATAACATCCGAATTTCAAACGAGTTAATTGAAATGACGTGCCAGATGTTTGAGACGAAACTATAGTGAGGGAAAAAATAGGTGAATAGCAATGGGAAAAAAGTTTTACATGGAAAAAGTCCAACGTTAAAAAAGCTGGTATTAGGAATATAATGAGTGGATAAGCTTAGCGTTGCGAAACTTTTTTTTGAGTAAATATGATAGAGGGAAGGTGAACGGTAGTAGCAAGCTGGAAGCTGACAACGTTGCATAACCGGTTACTCACACAACCTCCAAATCGTTAAACAGAATAGGCATGTCGGATGGATATTCAAATTGAGGCTACGATTATGCGACGATCCGATCAAAATCTTCTCCATTCAATGTGAAGAAAACTTGATTTGTTGTGATTTTACTCTTGCATTGAAGTAAACCAAGAGGCAAATGCAAATCTAAAATTCGGAAATCTGAATATCCCAAAGCAAACAATCGATAACTCTGCACTCAGATTGACTATGGTGCAAAACACAGCTGATTATGAAAATAATCAACAAATCTCCTTAAGGTTTTTACCACTCTACTTCCTCCAGCTGTCGTTAGCCTTGATTGAGCTTCATATAGCTTTACACTTTTTCCTCGAAATCAATTGATTTCTACGAATGATTTAGCACAAAATTTCATCCGAAACACCTGTCATGTCCCATAACCGATCGTTTTGCGATTTGAACGCATGTCAATCAATTGTACATTTGATCCCTCTTACGCATCACACTGCATTGCCCTACTGTATTTTACACATTTAAAGAAGAAAGCTGTAGTTTTTAATTCTTAATAAGAAATAAATGAGGAACACTGGTTAGACGTGATCGAGTCAGATACGGATTGTGGATTACAGGTTCGATTCCTACTCTAAACAACCTAGACACTTACTGCTACAGTAATATGTAAGACAATGTAGGTCGCTGAATTTACAACTGCAGGGCCCTATAAGCTACCGCATAAACAAAATGAGTATTCAATGAGTCCAATAACCGCCGTTGACGTGAAGTGAATGGAACGTATCATGCGACACTTAATTGATCCTCATTACATTGGGACACTTTGTTTTTGATTAATGATTTTTAAGAAAGACAAGTTTTTTCTTAAGAAACAACAACAAAACAACCATTGACACAGAGCATTCGAGCATTTGCGTGAGCAGCATGATGAGCTTATCGTTTGTGCAATACTTGATTAGACGTTGAAATAGAAATGCTGTTAAGATGATGACATTTTATGAAAAGAGAATAGAGCGGATTGTTAAGGTAAATAAAGACTCACGTTAACTGATTGAGTTACGCGAAATGCGAGGTACTCTACGAACGTCGTGTACTCGCGCATCCCAAATGTATTTTGTGTAACGAAATGATCAACAACTTCATATAGCATGGTGGAAAAAGACGTTAGTAATTGAAAATATGATACGATTGAAATTTCTAGATGACATAGACTGAGAGAAAAATTGAAATGTAAAATAAATAATAAGTGAATAAATGTGATAAATTGATAGGGCTGCGATGTGTTTACACAGAATCGGAGCTGTAATGTTGGCACGCGGAGGCGGTAGATATAGGAGCTTTTTATCGATTCCAATTACGATGATCAATCGATAGATCGATGTAACAGAAGAATATAAAATGTAGAAGGCATTGAGGATTAGTCGTTTTTGTACTCAATAATAACTCGAATGGAAAATCGTACAAATATATGTCACAAAACATTAATCAATCGTCATAACATGGATCATTAGAATTTGAGGTTCGAAATTCTATTGAGTTCAATACAGCTTTCTACTCATATCCTCTTAAAAAGATGATCACCATTGGTTGTCACTTTATTTTCCCTACGTATTCCAATTTACTACTCTCAATTCTGAACTTCATTCACCTCACACACGAATACTATAGACGCAGAATGGTGGTCATATTTATAGTTCAATATGATATTGCTGTTCGCAGATTTATTTCCTCATTTTGAGTTTGTTTTTTCGTATCATTCAAACTCATAAGACTAACTCATTTTATTATTGAAGTGTACTAGTTAGTACAGCTTCAATGTTCAATGTTTTATCTTGTCAATCATTCTCTACCTATACAAAGTCGTCATCTCCCAATATTACTCATTTTATTGATCTATTTACTTACTATTGATCTACGTTTATACTGAATTTACTATGTTTTGTATATAATGTTTAATGAACTGCATGGATTACTGTATCATATATTGTAATAATATATTGTTTTACATAGTATTGCAGATACAATTTTAATCATTTAAATTACTGCACCAAAAATCAATTGGATTTGTTTAGTAAACAAATGAGGAAAACATTTCTACTAGGATATATTTAAATGGCCACGATTTGCTGATATTGTGACTATTCTTACTCTTCTAAATTCTCTTACCGTACGAACACTGTATTGAAGCTGAGTCATAAGTCGACTGAAATACAACGATAGATTTGAGATATGAACTCAATGAAGAATTGTAGGAAGTGGGAAGAACTGAGACGTAAGAAAAGTGTATTAACAGAAGATGTCTCCTTGATATCTCCTTGGTTATTCAGTGTGAGATTTTTAAGAGTGAAGTATGAGTAGAGTGATAATTGAGTGATGAATAACAGTATAACAACAATGTTGATGAAATTCTGCAAATAATGAGGGAATAAAGTTCTTATGTCTTTTGGAATATGCATGAGTATGAAATTATGGTTGCTTGCGGTTGTTATAAGCTAACTGGAGGATGCAGTTACTCAAACGATGACACTCTTTTCGGTAACAGCAAAGAGTTAATGAATAGAAGAATTTTTCATCACCTTTCAGCCATGAAAAAGATCATGAGTGAAATTTTAGTGCATTCTCCTGTTAATGAGGAAATTCTGTCAACAGCACACGGAAGTACATTAGATGAAAACTAATAGTAGGCCAGTACTTTCGTAATATGTTAAACTAATGAAGAAATATGGAACTTAACCTAGAAAGGCTGTTTGAGGTGGTGAAAAAAAAATGCAGGCGCAGTTTGGTGATTTGGTTTCTCAAATCGTTCTCCTTTGAGGAAATACCTCGATAAAAAGAAAACTAATTCGAACTAGCCTCGTATTTACAGAACAAATGTTGAGAGCAGGAAAAAAAAGTTGTACTATTATATAAATAGTTCAAATCAATCGCGTAAACACTACGCATAAATCTGAGTTACGTAAGAGGAACTAAATGAGAATTGAGGTCGATTTGTCTATATTATTTTAATTATTTAGTAACACGTAAATAATAATGGTCATTATTTCAAATATATCTCACACGTATTTCTGAGAATGTAATAAATACAATAATTTTTATTATTCAATTGATCGAATCTAATGTATTCATTCACATGAGTGACTTCATTCTAAATTTAGACAGAACCTGTAGGAAAACACTAGGCTTCTAGCTGTTCATACAGTTGAATGGATGATGAAAAGCATTAATAAGAAAACAAATAAACAAAATATCGAGGTTGTTTTCGTAATAGTTGTTTGTTTCTTTATTGGAGTGATATACAGGAGAAAAAAAAACGGATAGATAATACAGTGAGTGAAACAAATTCATAATCATAGTGAATTAGAAGTACTAATCAGTCTAGTACCAGTACTAATCAGACAGCTACCTCATGCATCAGAGTGATATTTTGTCATGCATAAGTGTACTAGTGTTCTGCATATTCATTTCTTCTGAACAGCTTCTGAATAATAGTTTAGAACAGCATTGAATTGAATTCACTGGTCCATAGTCTAATTATGATGGTCCTACACAGAAATCGATAATCGATTTAATGTAACGATGTGTAAATGTTCAAAAAAAAAGAAGTATTGATCATGATACAGATGCATTTGCGTGGCAAATGCGGTACGTCGTAGGTGGTCAACGTCATTGCCACAGCTGTTTCTTTGATCATCAACATCTGCTTTTACAAGTCATAATTCGTCGTTTCAATTAAAATGTACAGCGAACGAGTTACTGGTTGAATTGGTTAGTAAACTGGGAAACATATATATATTTCTGGAACAAAGAGGTAGAGTCAAGTTTATTACGACCGAAACTATTACGAACTTATGGGTTAAAATATCATTGTTGCAATTCTGATTTCAAGAATAATAAAAAATGAGTTCTATAGCTGAGACGTTGACATCGTAATGAACGTAACGCCCTATTTCCCTCA
>KN716219.1:237340-254450 GCA_000816705.1 Dictyocaulus viviparus | reverse complement strand
GGTTAAAATATCATTGTTGCAATTCTGATTTCAAGAATAATAAAAAATGAGTTCTATAGCTGAGACGTTGACATCGTAATGAACGTAACGCCCTATTTCCCTCACCAGAACATATCATTTGTGATAAATTAGTTTGTTAAAAACAAAATACATTGACTAGTCTAGCAGCTGGCTGCATTTGCATTACCACTTGAACTTCTCAATAAATTTCTTAGTCAAGTCATAACTCCATTCATTCCATGATTTATAGCTGATTAACCTCAGATTTATCTGCTATTAATCGATTGATCAACGCCAATCCTTATCTTCTCTTATCTTGATCAATTCTAGGGACTAATTTTTTTTTGCTCCGGTGAATAACAGTTATTTTTATACCTAAACGTCAGCGTTTAATAATACTCTCTAGACGCGATTGTTCCTACTGTCAATAGTTAGGTTTCGTTTACAGAAACATTTCCAGAATATTGTGTTTGGTTCTTTCTGCAGCGAAAAAAAGAATATTCTTAATATTTTTGCGCCATAGTAGAATCGAAATTGTGGTAGATAATATTTGAAAGGGTAGAAAAAAAAAAACTTGATTATTATAAAATTATTGAAGCATCATTGAAGAAAACGATAACATAATACTGAGCAAATACCGTGTATTAACAATTCGTTCACAAGGCCATAACATAGTAAACGTAAAAGGCAATACAAACATGTGAAAATAAGAATACATTACACAACAACGAAAAACCTACTACTGCGAAAAATAAGCGTGTAGTAAATTGTTTCCAGAAACTAAAACCAGAAACCTAAAATGAGTAAACAGAGCTTAAATTAGACGCACCTTAATTAATATTCTGATCAGACTCTTGCATATGTATAAATAAAAACTTACAAGATTGGAATGGTATCTATGATGGTATTGTCGGTCTGAGTTAAATGTTAATTTATACAGATCAATATACAACAGTTCTCGCAAGTTCTCTCTTCTAGAATACGTAAAAAACCAGAGGAAGTATCAACATAATTGCCTTTAACAAAGATAATAAAGGATAGATGGTCAATACACTAGGAACGAATAATGAACCGTTAGAAAATTTCACTTCTTTTATACAAAAAATCTACATCATAAAAATTACGAATGAAGCGACATTTTGCTAGGAGCATTTCATAATGAACTCTAAGAAAACTATATTCGAGCCACCATATGTTCATCTCAATTCAACATAGTTAGCAGGAAACAAACCATACTGGCCATTACAAAGACCTCGCCACCATCCGGCATCAATCTGAAGAACATTCGATAAAGTGGTCCGACTATACAAATATGCAGCTTTTAACATTAAATGCTTCAAAATAACCAAATCATAATCAACTAATGCCGATAATGACAAAAACCTGTTCGATATTCGTGATGATATCATCTGGCTCAAAACTGATTTCATCATCGTCATTTTTTTGGTAATCGTAGATAGCAACCGCCGTCAGCCCAAGAGAAGAATTAGTTGGATGTGAAAGGACTTTCGATGAATCACGCACTGTGCTACCAGACTCCTGAGAAATTTGTAAGTATTCGCAATAAATGTATACGCGTCACCACAAGATACTAACCTCACAAGGTGGTAAGTCATATTGTGCCGAAAAAGCTGGTTGAATAGCTGCATTTGGAGCTGAATGTTCATCTTCTGGAACAACATCATAGCGAGTAGGTCCGCACGCCGGTAAGGGCGCATATGAGGGAATCTACAATGATAGATCTTGGATATTTTTCAAGCGATAGAGAGAAAACAGAAAAAAATAAAATACTTTTTCCGCTGTATTAGCAGGAATTGAAGCAGGACAAGACGATATTTCGCGCGATTGTGGTATTTCCTGTAAGGTCACAAATTTGGAGTTTAATTAGATATGTTGTGATATCAAGGACAACTAAAGCGGATGCCCAAAACGTAAAAGCAAAAGAGAAAAGGATTCACTGAGCTAACGGATTGACATAGCAAATTGACAACCTTAGAATCAGATTCCACTTCTTCCCAATCAGCATCATTGTCTACCTCATCATCACTGGAGTTCTGGCGTCGCAACTCACATGCGAGTACAGCAGCTAGATAGTTCAACCTTTTTTATGCTTGCAAAGGATAGTGATGTTAGAATTATGGACGAAAGCAACACATTGGAAATACCGTGTTCAAAACGAGATTCTGGTGAGCTTGTGGCTTTTTCTATTGCCTCATTCCTCACAGGATGCGAAGATAAGACCGGAGCAAATGACGAGCTAGCCTATTTAGCACATATTTAACATGCACAATCGATTTTCAAATTATAATTTTGTGTTGCCTCTAATTTAGGTTCCACAGGTCGCTGTGGGATATCTTCTTTAGCTAAGCCAGGCATAACGGCAATCGCACCAGGAGCAGGACCGTTACTACGTCTAGCTTGTTGCTGCTAAAAAGCAGAAGAATTATTATGTTTAAAAATGTATTATGTCCACCAAGAAACATTTCGGACTTGATAACGATGCTCATTCGTATAATTTGCATGTTCTTGTCCCTCATCTATGAGTTGCTCAGTATCCTTCTTCTTCCATTCTTCATCAATACGACGCATTCGTTCCTCCTTAATAAATAGTCTAAAACAGTACCAAAAATAAGCGCATACCACCGTAAACTTAACAAACATACTTCTTCCCGACGTTGTTGTTCACGTAGCATTTCGTCTTCACGTTTCCGTTTTTCGCGTTCGAGCGTAACACGATCAACATTCTAAATAAAATATGAGAAACAACTCATTCAATAATAATAACAATATAGAATAAACAAATCAAAAGACAACCAATACAGTCATAATAACGAACGTTCTCAACGGCCATTTTCTCGAACTTGGCACGTAATTCTGAAGCTCTATGTTTCTCAGTTTTTGGAGTTTGTTGTTGATAATTCACATTGCTTGACTGGTCTTCAGACTTAACGCCACCACATGTCTGATCATTACTTTTATCAATTTCTAAAGAAGAGAAAGAGGGATAGATGAGCTATTACCGACGACCGAATTAAATAATCCACCTTTATTTATCAACTGACTCTCATGTTTAGCTAATCGTTCATGACACTCGAATCCAACTGCACTACAATCTTGTCTATCCTTCTGGACACCAAACTTACCTCCAAAGCCTTTTTTATAATCTGAAAAAATACGCAATTTTTCTAGACTAATAATGACAGGAAACGCAGTGATATACTACTTGAGATTTTGTGCAAATTTAAAACAAAAACTATTTAAGTTGCGATAATTTTTACACAAGTACCTATTTGACTTTCATGTTTTCCAAGATCATCATGCACATCATAACCAAACGCAGATTTATCCTGTCTGTCTTTCTGAACGCCGAATTTCCCGCCAAATCCTTGCTTGTAATCTAAAAAGACATGAAGTTTTGAAACAAAGCAGATCTATCCTTACATTAAAACAAAAACTTCCATGCTACTTTTAACACTAGGACTCGCGGCTACAAAATTCTGAAAAATATATTAAAATTAAACCAACCAGTTTGACTAGCATGTTTCGGAATCTGTTCTTTTGAATCCCAACCAGCTGCTGAGTTATCTTGACGGTCTTTCTGTACACCAAATTTGCCTCCGAATCCTTTTTTGTAATCTGAAAAAAGTTGCTTTCAAACATCGTCTAGTAGATGTCCGAAAGTAGAAAAGAAAACCCGAAAATTTGAGAAAATAATCTCAAGCAAATAATGCGACGTACCCATTTGACTTTCGTGTTTCATTAGCTCATTTCGTTCGTCCCAACCAGCAGCGCACTTGTCCTTCCGATCTGTCTGTACTCCAAAACGACCCCCATAACCAGTAGCTACGTCTGAAAATGAGCACCGAATAGTTGAAATGTTTGACTTCTCACGAAAAGAAAATCTAGAAAAAACAAATGAACTGCGAACGGAATGGATATTTAAAGCAGAAAGCGATTGAAATAGAAGAGTAAAAGAATAACCATTCATTGAGGATAATAATAGAAAATCTCCGATTAGCATAGCAAAAACGAGTAATTAGACAGCATTAAAGGTTTAAAATTGGCGTTGCGACTAGGAATATCAAACTGGTTTTTTGTTATTTCAAGCTGACTTCAGCAATAATAAACAACATTGTTTTCTCATGTATGAGAAAGTAAGAACGTTTCTAATGTAATATAATTATGTTTTATGCAGAATACGATTCAATGTCATTTGAGTACAATCTATAGGCATAAATTGCTAACCTTTCTGACTTTCATGCTTGGAAAGTTCGACTTTTTCATCCCATCCAACTGCTGATCTATCCTTTCTGTCTTTCTGAACACCGAACCGCCCTCCATACCCAGTAGAAGCATCTTAAGAAAGTTAAAAGTATTCACTAATAAAATAGATAAACGAAAATGTAACCTTAATTATATTCCATTCTCTAGAAGAAATGTCATTAGTACAAATAAAAAGGACAAAATAATGTGTGTTCAAACATGAAATATATTGCTTATGCGTGGCCAAGAATATGACATATATAAAAGTAAAGTCAAATTCGTTTTAATTGCAAGAAAAAAATGGAAAAATTACAAGTACTTTCAGTATTACATGGTAAAAAAACTACCAAAAGATAAATAGATTTAATAACTTAATACCTTTTTGACTTTCATGCTTTGACAACTCAACCCTCTCGTCCCAACCCGCAGCCGATTTGTCCTTCCTATCCTTTTGAACACCGAACTTTCCACCAAATCCAAGAGAATAATCCCTCTGCGAGGCGTGGGCTTCCACCTCGCCTTTATAATCGAAAGATACAGCTGCCTTAAGAATAAAATATTATACTTGGAAATATTATGAAGTCCGCATTAGTGAAACAGTGCGCTGGAGGGCATGTAATGAGGGGAAGTGGTTCAGATCAAAACAATGTCTATTTCATTACAATTCGACTAAAGTGATGATATTACAATCTAAGAATATCGGCTACATACACCGTGAAAATAAACTTGCAGAGAATGTAGAAAACAAACTTTGTCCATCCGATCAGTCATTACTCCGAATTTGCCTCCATATCCTTCACTAGCCTTTGGCATTTCACTTAGTTTTTTCTCCTGCAAATGATTTTGGTAAGTATTTAAAGCGTCAACATTATAATACAACCACAAAACTCACCTGTTGAATTTTCTCCGCACTCAAGGCTTCCTGTCTGAGTTTCTCCATATTGAAATGCTCTTGATGTCCAGATCCTTCAACAGTTTTTGCTCCCCATCGACTGTCCTTCTCGCCGATATCATTCTTGAAGAAATGTCTTACATAAAACAACACAAATGGAAGTTAACTAATTCAGATTTTGAAAGTATTGACAATTCCACACGATTTGCAAAAACTATTCATCCATATCGCATTGAAAAAATTGAATAACATTGAAGAATAGCCTTACAACAAAGTCAGGATCTGTTTCCCACTCATCATCTATTTCCGGTTTTGGTGGTATAATAGGTTTTGCTCCAATTGTTGCCCGCCACAATGACATATCCAGGTAGAAAGTAATTCAAAGATAAATGGCTGAAAATTCGAAAAACTACAGCACATATTTAAATCCATAAAATAGCAAATTAACTGATAAATTTCTCTACCGGAACGAAGAAAGCAAGCAAACCTAGAAAAACACTGTGAAAGAAACCAGATTACGTACAAGGTGAATCACTGGGTAAGGTGTAAAATGACGGAGGTAAGGGAAATTGCAATTAGAGCACTGTATCTCAATAAATGAACGACATTTTATCATATCCCTCCTTTTTTTTTCTATTTGTCAGAAACACGTTTTACCTTCATAAACTATTACTACGTGAATTTTCGACTAGCTGCAAGTTCGATCCTTTCGCAAAAAAAAATCAAGGCTTGAATTTATCTGTATTGTTGTGAAAATGCTGAAAATCATTCCTTCGATTTTCTATTCATTTTGAACAAATTATAATTTATGTACTTATATTGTAAGAGATCTCAATCATCAAATATGATGGTGGGATTTGAAAGGGCGATTCATTTTAACCGTATATGAAGTCAGACGGATTTAGTTGTCGAAGGCCTGTCTATGTCTATAAGTCGACAGTCTTTTCCACTGCCTTTTTGAGCACACTGAGGGGTTCAAATAAGGGTTGATTAGAATGAATATGCAGAATGAATAATGCTTCTTCCAAAGTCTGCAACCTCAGTTACTATAACGTGAGGTCGTATAGTTTTGTGCATATATTCGCATATAGTCCAGTGCTCCCGTTTTGATTTCTATGTCCTACGTTGCTGAACAACTTGCTCTGTACTCCACATGCGTAGCATAATAGCCACCGTAAAAGATCCCTTATGCACAATGAGTTAAACTGAACATGTCCTTGAGGATATTTGTCATGTCTTCTTCACGAAATCCATGTAACGTTTTTGTAACAGTCCAAAATTTGCAATTGCTTAGCCTCCGTCCGAAGTCGAACTTTAAAAACGAAGATGAATGGTAGTATGAGAATAGTATGAGATTTGAAATGTTGATCGTAGACGAAAAAGATTATAGTAGACTCAACAATGTTTGTAGACGAGACTCAAATTTATGGTTTAAATGTTTCCTTTTAAAATAGCTGAGAGCAATTTTAAATATAACTCTGGTTTTAATGAAATATTTTCTTCTTGTTCTTAATGTAAACTCATACCAATGTTATAGTTCGTGTATTTGCCTTCTTCGTAGCCTTCTGCGTCGCTATAAGGTCGAGCTATTAAAGAAGAGTTTCTATGTATGACCCTGGTTCGGTACTCGTATCGTTCTTCCGAAAGCTGGGCGATGTACCTCGAGCTTAAATAATGAACCTTTATCATATATTTTTATATTTTCGTTTTACTTTACTGTTTTATTATATATAGAGGAAGAATACAAACTTTCATGGCGATACAAATCGAAGAGTGTGTAAGAGCAAAGTCAAGGAGTCTATTTATGCTGTTATACCTTTGTCCAACCAAGATAGTAAGGATGATAAGTGATGAAGAAATGATCACCTTTATTTTCTTCATAAATATAAATTGTTACTACCTCACTCCTACTCTCCTTTCATCGCCTTCTTCTATACTTCTGTAGTCGGCTGATTATTATTCTCTCTTATAAACTTGAAATCTCACCTAGCTGCTTATGCAAATCCCACTGTATCTATCTTCATTGGAACTGATTTATAATGATCATCATTTTTCGTGCACTTTATTGTTTTCTCATTACTGTTATTATGTTCATAGCTCAATTTTGAGTCACGTACCACAATTGTGCTCACAACGTTCACATCATTGAACCACAACCTAATACATCTAACTTATATTTAAGTTTTATTTTGCTTTTTCTTCTTTGGCTTCATCGTTATTTTGACGATCCTCATTGGAAATCACTCAAATGGCATTTTCATTTAAAAAAATTACCATATTAGGTGACCTAAAACAATGAAAACCATCCACTGCTGCCACATCTACTCCTTTTAACTCCTGATACTTTTTTTTTCCATAGAAATAATCAACACTTAAAAATCTAACGGTTCAGATTTTGGAGAATTTATCGGAATTCAAAATAATAGACATTGATAACAAAGCATGTGAATCGATTTCACAGTAAGGAAAGCAGTGACGTAGACCCTGAGGATATGCAAATATGCCCTTGGAGGGCAGTTGAGGGATGGTCGAAAGTTTTCCTGGTTAGCGTTAACCATTCGCATTTAAAGATGTGTACGATTTTGAGATAATGGAATGGGTTAAGGGTATTCCACTACGTTTGAGGAAGACCAACGCTACGGTAGATCATAGTGTAAGAGAGAAATAAATGAAAATGATGCTGTCTACCGTACTATCACTGATAATGGGACCATCAAAGTGTTCTAAAATTGCCACTGTTCTTACCCCTTATAGTCGTATTTAATTTATAAAGTGTTCAAAAAACAAACACTAATTTAGAAAATATTTATTATTTCGGGTAGAAATCAGTAACACATAATATTTCAAATTTTGTCGATGATAATAATTTTCTTCGTAACCTCGTTTGAAAATTTCTGATGATTACCTTAACATCGATTATCGATTTATCATTACTAATTGATTATGCATTTGACTTACTGAATGATCACGATGGTCCTTATAAATTAAAAGATCCCTGGCTGTATAGTATGTACCAATAAGTTTCGGACTCGTTGCGTTCGTTACATCACTATGAATTTAGATTATTTACAAACAAAAAAAAAGGATAACGAAGATTTTCATCTAACTTTTCATAGAGAATGAATAAAATATAAAATAAAATAACTAACTATTTTATTAGAACTGCTACTGAATAGTGAAATTGTAACTTTTGTTTGCATTTAGCAGCACTTTCATCCCACGACATCCTTTTTATTCTGTAAACGATAATGCATTAACGTAATGAGATAAGAGGTTCGAACTTAACGAATTTGACTCAATTTAACTCACTCAACTAATTTAAACTTTTATTTTAAATTTAATTTAGATGAAAGAAAAATAATCGAATAATTTAATACACGTACTGGTAAAAATCTCTGTGTGCTAAATAGAATTCTCCACATACACGTTTTCCACCTCTTTGTGTCTCAAAATTTACGCATTGTTTAGGACCGTCACCCTGTTTAAAATCTTTGTGTTCATATCTCGAAAATGTCACTTCGTTTAACGAAAACCTATAATCAATCAATCAATCAATACTATCGAATTCGTCGTAGATTATTGAATGATTGTAATTTATTACATCTACATCTACATCGATAGGAACGTTTCGTTCGGTTTCTATGATAACAATTTTCTACACGTTATCATCACATCTTTACTTAACACATATTCTCCTCTTCTGAATTCTTTATCGCTTCACGTTCTACATACTGACGTAGCAAATTAGCTAACATAGATTTCATTCATATTAGTTTTAAGTATGAAGCGATAGTTTTCACCTATGGCTACTTACCTACTCACTGTACTGCATAAGATTTTCAACGAGAAAGAATAACTACAGAAGAATATAGACTACTAACTGAAAGTGTTTGATGAAAAAAAAACTGACGCTACATACAGAAGATGATTGAAAAATTTTCATACAGGTGATTTCTGACTTCCTAATGAACTACGTTCTAGGAGACCATCTTTGATCGACGACGATATTGCTAAGATCATGTTGGAGCAGAACCTCTTCTTTTTTGACAACATCGAAGGTCCCAGAAAGGGTTAATTTAACTTAGCAAATTAATTTGGACCAAACTAAGGGTTGCTGTGGGAATATTCAACATGGATGCAACATATCTAACAACTCGGATTCGATAGACTTATAATTTATTCAAACATAGGTAATACACCTCAAACTTCGATAAGTAGTAAGCTTTTATTGCAATCAATTTCGTTATCATCAGTCAATCTTCAACCTACAGCACCGCCGCTACACGAGCATACGTTCTAATTACCCAAAAATTGAGGTGATACTCTGTAACTGTAAAAATAAGACTCGCTTGGCAACTCAAGCAGAAACTAATTATTTGAACAAAGTTCCATGAATTTTACTCCATTTGAAGCCACTGACCACTGTCAGCACCCCTCTCCCTTCCTCTTCCCACCACTAACTCAATTTTTCAATCATTCGGAAAGCTCCTCTTTCTTAAGGTCTATAATAATCCACGGATTGAAACATAGTGATCGGCAGTAAATCAACGTTGTCAATAGACGTTATAGACGGTAATAACTAATGTCAACACTCGGTTTATAATTTTACTTCTTTTCTTCCTTTGTATCTTTGCAGACACCACAAAATGCTCAGCGTAGCGTGTTACACCGACAATAGTTCATGTAGCTCACCAAGCCTATCAAACTCACTGCACGTTCAAAATCGGTAGAATTCATGTAAGAAGAATCTGAGAACATAAGCAGCACTGGTTCGTTAGAGAGTGCTCAGTTGAATTCATTATATGAAGCAAAATCGTAGTCAATCGCAGTAGCACGTAAAGAACGAAACCGTAGCTTATTGTACCGGATGCGATAACGGCAAAGCTTATCTTATCTGATACCACATTATCAAGACTACTTCCAGCCGTCCTACCTCAGTTAAGACTTCGTTTGCATTTCATATGTGATGTAAATTTTTGGCTATATCTTTAATCCTCATTGTTATTCATTTCTCAATTTTTGGATTAAGTACGATTAATCTCACATTTTTTTTCTGTACATCTTCATTACATCCTCATCCTACTCTAATTACGTTCCATTTAATCTGATATTGATTTTATTTGTAAAAGATTTATAAAATGTATATTTTTACGTTTGACAGACTCGTTGGATAACTTAATCAAGTCATTTGAATTTACCTCGGTAAAAATCAATACATATAAACAAGAACAGCTTAACATTACGAGAGAAATATCGTTAACTAGTCGTTTAGTCTTTATAACAATTCGAAAAAACTTTAGTAAATTCATTTGATAGTAATCGAATATATCGTACAGTGAATGGCTTCTACGGTAAAAAGTAGTTTAAGGGAAAAATGAGGTAGAAAAATGAGGTACTTACGCAACAGCTACTCCATCAAGCACATAGCTGTCGATTTCAACTAAATATCTGTGTCCTCGTCTAATTCCAACAGGAACAACAATCTAGGCATTTTAGGCATGTGTTAATAAATTCAATTTAAATATTTTGTAGAATACAAATTTTTCGTAGATTTTCAGATTGGCACTCACGGGCCTTTTGTGATCCCATTCAACAACCGCAAATAGAATTGGTCGAAAAAGGATAGACAGAAATACCACGTAGATCAGAATATCCATATGATTCCGCGAAATGAAACTCACTAACTTTATTAACTGCTTATATAATTACTTAGACTTAATCATATATCTTTTAATCAGTATCGATCGTATAATATTATGTTGTTATGAGTTCTCATGTTGAACTTATACAGTATTGTTGAGGTTGAGGTCGTTCATCAATGACGATTGTAATGACAAACTTTTATGACGACATGTATTTTATTGATCTACTAACTTTTAATAATATAAAAAATAATAATATAAAATTTGCCTGAGTCAACGCTGTTGTATCGTGGCGAAGTTTTGAAATGAGTTCGACATTGTAGTAAAGCCGTAGTATTTTGCAGATGAGATTTCCTCGTAGAGATTGTGCTGAGACGACAAAGACAATGCTAAACGAATAAATGGAAAAAAAATGTATAGGATTACAAGTATGAATCGAGTAGAAGAAATTAAGAAAAGCTTATGATGTGATAATGCCGAAAGAAAAGCAAATGAGTTTCTAATTTGATAAATTTAGTCCAACATATAACTGAGGTGTTTCAGTATGAGAATAGAAGAAAAATAAGCAAGAAGATTGATGTAGAAGTGCAGTTTAGTTGAATTCGTCAGAGCTTATTGAAAAATTGAACTCTCAACATATTACGTGAGTAATGTGTCGCACGTCTGAGTCTAAATAACAGTTTTTTAAATACTTTGTTCTGAGATGAAAATACCTCAACTGTTACCTTTTTACAATGTCCTTACAAAGTACAAATAGTAAATGGTGAATACTTAGCCTTAAGAAAGCACTAAACTGATATTACGTGATGATGAGCAGCAAAACTGAGGAAATGGAGCTCTGACCATTCTGAACAACATTGCCTCAAGGATGTCACTTAACATGGTAGTTTGAACTTTTCTGATCACTTGTTTGCAACGCGTAGCGATTGGTGGTTCATGGAGAACTCGGTTGACGTCATCATGTATGAAGCATTTCTTTACCATTAACGGCTATTGTGCAAGAAAGATAATAAAAAGGAGATCTTGATTCTCAAACAATTTATTAATGCAAACTTTACAGTTAATCACTTATTATCTAAAACGTGAAGTATCCTGGAAGTTAAAATGTGATCATTTTATATCCCCATAACGTTAAAACAATTACAAAACTTTAAACCTCATCGTGACTCAAACCATCATTTCACAGAAATGTTGCCTGGTATGCTACAGATTGCACTACCAAGCCATTTGTAAGTAATAATGAAGCAATACTATTTATGATAAGTGTAGTATTGAGTGATCACAGAACAATCGGTACTACAACAGACCGAAAACCTAGCGATGCGGTTTCGAGTCCTGCTTGGTCTAAAGTTTTACGAGCCATTTAGCATTGTAAGGATATAAATTATAGAAATATGAAGCAATGAAAGTTATCAGAGTTAGCAGAATGAATAGATCACTATGAATGATCGTTTGGACATTTTTTTTAGAATTCTTTTTTGTTAAAGTCTAAATCAAAGGTCAATTGGAAGCTCAGATCAGGTTAATAGTTAGACGTTGTTTGATCTGAAAAATTCAGTCCAAAATAACAAAAGAGTCTCTTCTTTGTTGGATGAGGTCACTATGGTAGAATTGTACATATTGATTTGTCATTGATTGGACGTTTATTCATCTACCACCTCTTAAAAATCAAATAAATATATTCGTAATTTTATTTTATTTTGCAATGATATTATATTGTCCATAGTTGTGCTGAGATGGCCGCAAAACTCGGAACCTCAGGCGGGACTTGACCCCGGATACTATAAGAGAAGCATTGAGTGGTTTGCAGATCAAGGGCCTCGGTAGTGTAATGGATCAGCACGGCAGACCAGACATCTGTAAGTGCGGGTTCAAGTCCCGCCTGAGGGTCCCGAGTTTTGCGGCCATCTAAGCACAACTATGAACAAATAAATGTAATATACTTGTTTTGTTTCTAAGTTTTCTTAACTGAAATCGTTACTTAATGTTAATCTTGTCAATCGATTATTAATTGATCTATAATTTTTATTGAACAAATAACATTGGTTTTTAAGCTATTCGGATAAACAAAAGCCGGATAATATGAGATCCGTAGATTTTTCTATATTAGATGAAATACATGGGTGCAGTGGCGGGGTGGTAAAGTGGCACAAAGGTCCGATTTAGTTCGTCACCGCGTCCAGGCCCACCAAGCGTGCAATCCTTCCGCGGTCGATGAATTAATACTAGAGAAATCTGGGTAAGATAACAAGCACCAACTTGGTGAAAAATGATCAACTTACCGTATAGACCACGCTCGCATTCAACCACCTACACGATATCACGTTGAAAACGGATGCGTACGCTCATTTCACCACAAGGGATTGATTGATCAACGCCAAAGCTTATCATACCTTATTTTAGGAGAAACACTGTGACTTTTTCAACTTTATAGCGGATCAGATACGAACCACAAAATGCGGTATGTAGCTGTAGTGTAATAGAATCGTATTCTTCTAAAATGATCAGAAACTGTCACGTAGAATGCAGGGCTTTCCTCACTAATATTCACTCAATATAACAGTGACGATAAGCAGTGGCGTAATCTATCTTCATGTGGAAATTTATTTTCCTCATGATATTTGTTGTATTCGAATACGGCTACACCATACTTTGACTTTGACCTCAGGGCAATTGCACCGTGCTTAGAGGAATAGTGAACTTTACCGATGACCTAAATGTTCAGCAGTTTATGTATACTTTTTTTTCGAAAAATGATAGAAGTTTGTTTGCAATCGTCTCTACATTTCATCATTCTTTTTTTTTCACTAATGTCGTCGACTGACGAAAAACGAATTCCGTTCGTCATCAGTTTGAAGACGATTCAAACAAGAAACTAATCGTTCTTGTTGAAGAGAAGGAGCGTTGTATGGCATTTGACATAACTTCTGGTCGACGTATTTTCTTTTCATTTTTAATCATTTCAAAAGTGTCACTCCCTCTTAAGGATAATGAGTGATCTCCGTCCTCCTTAAAGCTTTATAGTGCTTAATTTTTACTCCCACACCATATTTATATCTTCAATTCCCTAATTAAATATTCATGTTTTAAGGCAATGAATTTTTTTCCCGTTGTTCATTTCAACAACATAATGTAAATTCAGACAGAAACTAACCAGTTAGCTTCGATTCAGCTTCAATTTTTTAATTTCAATCTTTCAAAGCATATAAATTTAAAATTTTTTTAAAGCATTTGGAGGTATTTTGAATTAAAACTATTGTAATTAAAAGCAAATAAAGCAGATTATGATCAAAGCTATGCCAACTTGTCCGTGAAACTCGGAAACTCAGGCGTGATTCGAACTCGCACCTACAGATATCAGGTCTGCCACGCATATGCAATACACTACCAAAATCCTCGATCTCAGACAACTCATATGCTTCTATCATAGTAAGTGAGGGTACATCTTAGCATA
This sequence comes from Dictyocaulus viviparus, assembly GCA_000816705.1. Classification (NCBI taxonomy): domain Eukaryota; kingdom Metazoa; phylum Nematoda; class Chromadorea; order Rhabditida; family Metastrongylidae; genus Dictyocaulus; species Dictyocaulus viviparus. Next base: position 240,199 of record KN716219.1, on the reverse strand, counting down.
ATTATAAATAATGTAACGTTATTGTAAAATACAAAAGTACAAAACTATAGTATTCAAAAAAACTGAGGTATACAATTACTTAAGTCAAAAGATGACTCATCAACGAAACAAAAATGTAACCAAACCGGTAAGCTTTTCTGTTTGGTAAGTTAGTGTTTTGTATGGATGAAAGGATTGTAAGGGATTGTTTTGAGGATGAGTTACGTAATGTGAATCGTACAACGAATCGAGGTACTATGATGATGTCAAGATTCGATTGTTTACATAGTTGTATATATGTGCAGTGTTTGAACTGAAAACATTAACGAAAAAGGCAGAAAAAAAAAAACTGGATTCGATTGATTCAGCTACTCTCTAAACGCTTAGAGGCGCTTTTCATATTGTAAAAACCGCCTCATATAAAGCCGGTCGATGCCAACGACAACAAATCGGGGCGTCACACTCGATCATTCCAAATGCCGTCCAAAAAAAAAAGCATTTTCTTATCTGATTCCCTATGAAATCATCGATTTTATTAGAGTATTTTCCTTATACAGTATCATTTCACTCTTTTTTCCTCCATCATGCGTAACGTTTCGTTGATGATCGAGTCTCATTAGCTCACTCATTCGCAAGGCTATTTCATCCTAAAGGCAGTAATGAATTCTGACTTTTTTCTTTTCTCCTATCATCAATGAATTCTTTTTCCATAGTTCTGCTGAGATGGCCGCAAAACTCGGAACCTCAGGCGGGACTCGAACCCGCACTTACAGAGAGAATTCTTTTTCATCTCAATTTTTTTTCTGCATTCACATTAGAATCGTTTTTTTTTTTGAAAGCGATCGTTTCGTGACCACAACCTCAATCCTCTTCTGAACTTAATCAATTTTAATCAAATTCTCAAACTTAAACACTAAATTTCATCCTAATTTTTATCAAACGTGTTTATTAAAAGTTTGTTTTCTTTATTAGTATAAATTTCCTCAATTGTTTGTCAACTATTTAGTGAATATTTTAATTGTCACAACTCATTTTAAATTGTTTTTATAATTCAAAAGGAAAAAAAAAGTCATTTCACATTCAGAGTCATATTGATTTTTTTAAGCTTTAATTTTTATATTAATTAATGAGTAATCAAAAAAAAAACAAAACTGAGGGCGAAAACAAAACTATAAAATAATGAGCTGATTGTAAAGTCTCATTTCTGTTGTAGAATGAACTAAATGTCTGGTTCGAGTCCTGTCTGAATTTATAAATGTACGATTATTTTTGTTGGTGTGTGTGGCTTGTGATGGTGAGGATGGTGAGGGTTCGAGTCTCGTCTGAAGTTATAAGTGTACGATTTTCAAAAAATTTCAGATAAAAATCAATTATTTAAATAATAGTGATTTTATATTTATTCATCTTTAGATCAAATAAAGTGACTTTGATTTTAAATAATTTAAAAGTTATATTTTTGTTTTCTCCAGAATATTTACATTTTTATAATTAATATAATAATTGTTATTGTTATTATTTATAAAACTAATAGTGTTTTTATTTTTTACTTAAATTATTGATTTTTCATTGATTATAGCAATAAAATCGATAAAAATTAGATTTATTTAGTTTTTAAGAGAGAATAAATTTCAAAAAAAAAATAAGGGGAGAAAAAATTTAAGTATTCTTAAGGCTTTTTTTAATATTGTAATATTTATGGTAAATTGTAAAAACATTTCATATCATTCATTACGTGAAATATTAATGGTATTTATTTTTCAATTTTTGTTTATCTATTTATTTATTTGTTTATCTTAATGGCTAAAAATAATATTAGAATAAATAAAAACAAATTATTTTCGAATTTAATGTTTAGCATCGATTCAAATCCTATTGATTTTTGTTCGCTTATTTATCAGCTTCTTTAGAACGAAATTTTTTCAATCGCATTATATATTAATTTAAAATAAAAATAATAAATTTTTTAAATAAATAATAGTGTTCTGCAAGTGTTCGTAACCGCCAAGAAAGCCACCACTACTCGATGGGAGTTCGTTTCACCTCTCTGTCTCATTTTTTCAAAACTTTCCTCTTTCTGATCTACCGTTTTTTTTTTGCCTTTAAAATTCAACATCAGCTTAGTGGTGAGTTTCTAAGCCTCAATTTCGTAATTTTCACAGCCACTTAAAGTTTTTTTTTTTGTTGAGATGAATAATCGTGATTACAAATAATAATAATAATAATAATATTATTATTATTATAATTTATTGTAATAGTTTATTATATATTAGAAAAAGTTTTTTATTGGTAGTTTATATTGATCGCAAGACTATTAAAAATTGAAAATTAATAACTAGTAGAAAGTTTAACTAAAGCTAAATAAATAATAATATAATCAATACCCGATTTTTCAGTGTAGATCAAATTAAGTCTCAATGCTACAAAAATATACGAGGTCGGATACTGTAATGGGAAGTAGTTTTTTTTTAAGTAACTCTATGACCTCTCTGTTTTGCGTTCTCTATAAACGATGAAGTAGTAGGGTTGCACTTTAATGTATAACCAGTTAATTTATTTCTCTGGAAACTCATAGATCATGAGGTTCATTCTTCATGAGTTCAATTAGTTAATTTTGTTAAACGTTCTGAATATGATTCATTTTCACGACAAACTCCAATAAGCAACTAGTTATCAACTAAATATTCTTTATGATCTCTCTGTAAATAAGACTCATTCAAATCTGATGAACTCTTTGAAAAAAATTAGATACGGTATTTTCCCATTGTAAAGAATTTAATTAACGATTAATGAACAACTCACTATGGTTCTTTTTCTAAACACTACGTTATTTTTGTTATTTTAGTTATACTAATTATTATTATTATTATTATTATTATTATT
>KN716219.1:224712-237115 GCA_000816705.1 Dictyocaulus viviparus | reverse complement strand
TATTACAGTAACATTTTATTTACAAATTAATGCACTTTCTTACTTGTTTGAATGCTCAGATGATCCGTTTTCCACGTATTGCGGTAGTTTCAGCACTACCTTTTTCACTCATGAGGTTGTACTAGTTCAGCTTGATCGATCGATCGATATAACTGAATGTGATAATCGTTATGTATTATTATTGTTATTATAATGAGGATTATCAATATAACTCATTTGCTTGATTTTCCTGATTTAAATGGTCCGTTAAGCATCTGCGTCTATATAGTGATAATATTTAAATAATTATTATGTTAAGATATTCTATAATTATGATATTATTATTATTATTTTTACTACCTCTACTGTGTTCTGCTTTTGATAATGCTCCTTCAATGATGGATCAAATGATTCCAACTGTAAGGTGAGGTTTGATATTTTTATTGCTTCATCGATTTTTCATAGATCACATATAAATAATGTTATGCGACAAAAAAAGAAACAAACAAATGCATAAATCGTAACATCGATCGATAAAATCGATACAGCTTGGATGGTAGTATGAACATAGCACAAGTATGCTTGATGCTTGAAAAAAAAACTTTTGTTTTATTTTCTAGTAGTTCTATGAGAATGTTGAAATCGTTTTTTTTTGTGAATACAAAATTTTTCATTGAAATTTTTAAGGAGACCATTGAGCGAAGAAAAAAAAACTCGAATTTTTCAAGTAGTATCGTAATATTGATAGTATAAATAAAAAATGTATGAAATAAATATAAGTATAAATAATCGTATACGATTTTCATATGATAACATGACCTTCGATCTATTCATTTAACCAGTTTTTTTTTCTATTAGCTTTTTATTTTCTTATCTCGTAACGTCGATGAAACGGCGATCGAAAAAGACAAACTAAACGACACGACAGAATGATCGACGCGTTTCGATCGTTCAACTAACGTGGAACTCGTCCATTTTGAACGAGTTCTCGGTCTCGATACCATACTAAAACTTGCAAAACAACAATAGTGTAACGATTTCTAGTAGAAAAATTGCAGACAGAACAAGAACAGGGATGATTTGAACTCATACAAAACTGCATAATTTTTGTATTACTACCGTAATGCAGAAGAGTAAACAATACTATACGTTTTTATATTCTTAATCATATTTAGTTAAGTTAATCACCAAGCTTCGGAACCGCCTTGCCTCAGGTTCAACGTTAAGGCGATTAACTCAGCTTCACTAGGGATATAAGTGCAACACCATTATAACAACCTATCATAGTTGTTAGAAAAGAAATTTCAAGAGAAAAAAGGCTAGAAGAAATACCGTATACCATAATGGGATAATTTCCAATTTCCTCGTAATATTTATAATTTTCATAACGTTTTGCGTCGAATAAAAATCACATCGGTAGTTTTCTTTCTTTTTTGAAGCTTATTTTTTTCCTCGCGTTCAGTCATTCAAATTAGAGTCCGTATAATATACGGTCTAATGGGAAGTTCTCTCCGGTTTTGAAATAAAACAAAGTACAAATTTTTCTAACCGTCAATAAACTCCATTGAGTAATATTATCGCTACTATTGGTGAGTTCATGCTAGTCTGAAGCCAGTTATATAACATTTTTGAATTTTATGCCGTTCTAAATATTCTATACGAACATAAACAAGTGATAGTCAAAGAGTGCTGCTAAGTCCGGCGAATGTGATGTGTACGACAACGTCCGAGTCTAGTGTTACAGTTCTTCTAAGAGTCTTGAAAGCAGCACGTGCCTTTGGCGTCATCATGATATACTATAATAACGGTCCTATTGAACAACGACAACCTCTTCTATAGACTGTAGGTTATGCAGTTGCCAACAATGCTCCTCTGAACTGGTCGTTTCGTGTGGTTTCAAAACCTCATAATGTGCTGGTTCATGAATATCCTACCAAATACACAACATTCTCTCATCCACAGTCAAACTTGGTTTATAGGTGAAAGGGACAGGTGTTCCGGATTCACAACATGCCGTTGTCTTTATAATGTTTCCGTAGGTGATCCACTTTTCTTCCTCAGTTGTCGTCCGGTTCAAGAACGACTTGATATTGTTGCGAGAAAGCAGAGATGTGCATATGACGGACAACTCGATCATCGAAATTCTTCTCAGTCAAATCATATGGCACTTACCGTAAATAATACCACACCAACCTCATTTTCCGAATACGGTCTGAAATGGTTTGATGAGCTAAACTGATCCCTCTACGATCTCCGATGTTATCGGAAAGAGAACTAGCTTTAACATCAATCTCTTGTCTCTTTACAATATCGTCGTCGACCAAAGAGAGTCGCGTAGAGCATGCGCTCATTTAAGCACTTAAAATGACCTGTTTGAGTTTTTTTGAATCAACTTGTGTATGTGCTGTAAAAACCTGCCCCTCCTCTAAACATTTTCAATAGATTTTTTACTACTTCTCTAGTATTTCTTTCTTACTGATATTTGTTTATAATAAAGGGACGTTAATGGACTTTATTTCTAGCCGGAAGCATACTGTCGCTTCACCATAAAAGTACAGTTAATCAATTTTGATTTAGTTAAATTGCTACGTTCAACGATAAAGTAGAGAGAATCGAACTTACGTTTTCGTGTAAAAAAAAATGCTGTCATTTAAACGGACAACACGTTTCGGTAGACTTGATAATTCGGTTTATCGATAAGGATAGAAAAATATCAGTAGAAAAGAATCGAAGGAAAGAAATATGTTATCATCTTTCAATGGGCATTAAATCAATGTAGATCACTAAACAAAATAAGTCATACTACCATTCTGATTACGGTATCTTCTGCTCAATTGAGGAACACAATTCTACGAAATCGTATTTCTTGTGCTAATATTATTCTAAATGAGTAAGGTAAGATTAAAAACGCTATTTTGAAGAATGTAGATGACTTTCTTCCTCTTAAATAAGTTGACAACAATATTAGTAATGATAAAATCAATAATAATGGTGTCTCAAAAGCGACCAACTTAAGCATTGGCGTCGATCAACAAGCTTACAACTTTTTCTTGATATCATAGCGATGTTTCAGTGCGATTAATCCAACAAAAGATAACCAGTCCTTATCATCCAAGTTCCTATGATCTTATCATAATAGCAGATCATTCGGATACAAATTTACCGATCTCGAAGAGACGAAGAAGTTTCTTGAGAGCAGATTTGAACTTTCGTATTGATAAGATGAAACAAGCTGCCAATGCCCTATGGCATGAAGCGTCCACGTATTCGTGTTTAACGTAATATCGTGAAGGTGATTAAATGTGGCTTGATCTACACAGTGACTTAAGTTGACCACTCTTCGTCAAGTTGGTTATTTCACTCTAATTTTACGCCTATCAGTATACCAACGCCGGTGGAATGGCAGATTTGGTCAACCCTGGGATCGGCCCCGAACCCTGCTCGGGCCTGCGTTTCACTGTGGCATGTCCTCCACTGCGCTATGCGCCCCCTGTTTGTGTCAATAGTTGTAGCAATAAGTATAAAAATATTACTAATAATAATAACAATAAATACCGATTTCAGACCTGATAAAGCACATCCTGATTCATGTGTTGGTCAATGTGCATTCACGTTCGTTGAACAAATTAAAAATCAACTTGGTAACAAGAAAACTACCTCGTTACTTCAGGTAATTCGAGTTACAATTGATTTTGTTGAATCCTTTAGTGAATGTACTTAACAAAAGAATAATCGAATAAATTTTTTTTCAGTTAAACTACAACGAATTGCTAATTGCATTCTCAAACACGACATTTTTTGAGAATTCCTGTCGGTGAGTTATAAATATTCTAGACAGTTCTCCTTATAGCAGAATCACCATTCAAACATACATTAAAATGTCGCTTTTTTTTCTCAGAAATGCCTGAGTTCTTTCTTATAACGCACTCACAAGCATGCGAAATTCTCTGCTGTTAGACTTTCAATATGCAAATTTCAAAACTAGAAAGCACCAGAGAATAATCGATATATACTTTTATGTACAAACAGGATGTGACAAGTTACTCATATGTCGTTTTTTCAATCAAGAAACACAAATATTCTGGTGTAGTCAGACTTCGGGTATCGTGAAAGCAATATGGTGAAAATTATAGCACCAGAGTTGAGCAGGACACGAGCAGCTTAGGAAGTACATAAAAGTATGGAAAATTTAGTGAAGAGGGCGACTATTGTAAAACTCCCAGCCTACTTTTCTGACACCACAATTCTTCCTGCCTAACCGTATACTTTCAAAACTTAAACATTACTAAAGCAGGACTGAAGAGCATTGGTCACAACCCAGCGTTACATCAAAAGCATGATGCTAGGAACCTTCCGCCCGTATCACGTAAGTAAGAGAGGGATTTTAAAGTTTCGACTTACCTCAGCGATTAAAGATTTAAGACTAGAGAATCAAGGACTTCAGACTAAGATTAGACTAAGCTATGATTACGATTACGTGATACACGTAGTGCATAAGAGTATTGCTTGATGAAAAGGAGTCGTACTTGATTAGATTTGACTAGACATTAAACGTACTACATAGAGACCATCAGCCGGTTGGTAAGACTCTATGACGAAAGTTCTAGAAAATCATTATAATGTTCAAGGAACCTCTTCAATCAAACAGTCATTAGGCATTATGCAGAGGAATAACATTTCTACAGGCGCTAGATCTAATTTGTTGATCATCAGCAGAGGATCAGATGATCCTCGTGATGACGAATATTACAAGATTTTTGTTCTTATCCTTATTGTCCATCATATACATTTCACGGGTGTACGATAAAAGCTGTGTTTTCAGCACTAGTCAATCATGGGGTGAAATCGTTTTCTAGACTATCATCGAAACTCTAAAGAAAAACGCAAATTTTTTTGATCAGCTATTTGGTAATCCTATCAGAAAACCAGTCCGTTAAGGAAATACAATTCCATCAGCAATAGTTTCTGATAGAGAAATGCAATCAAAGTTACGATATAGATCAAGACAATATAAACTACATGGATGATCTTCGGGGTGAACGTGACCGTGGCTAAAATGGGACCACGTAAAGGGTCTACCTCAACTTTTCAAGAGATTTCATTCTGTATGGGGACAACTACCACTATGGACAACAGTCACGCGATAAAGAAACGCTTAAAAGAATTGTTACCATCAACGACCTATCTAAGTTACAAAGATATCCAATTATCCTAATGAACATTTGAAAAATGGAATCACAAAAAACTAAGGAGGCATATAATTCGTAGCATCACAGAGAATGTAAATGTTGTGATATTAAATAATCCTCAATGATTAAAATGGATATTTTGTCACTTAGGTGTAAAACTCAACATATGAGGTGATTCGCAGGCATACGGTAGGAATTTCGCACTTTTTTTCATGAAGCAGCAACAATGTCAATAGTGAAAAAAAAACAATCAACTCATTTTATAAAAGCCATAGATATCAATAAATATATCGAAAAAATACCATAAAAAAATACTTAAGTGGAAAATATAAAATAATCTGCCCTAGTTCTTTATTTATTTCTTCTATCTTCTATAATTGATGTATTCGAACAACTGTGATTTCCACGTTACTGAATTAATCGAAAAAACTCAGAGCCTCAGTTGTAACTCGATCCAGTATTTCGTAGATTTCTGTGTCGGTGTGCAGTAATGAGAGAGTATAAAAATGAAATGTTTAGAATTTACCACAACTTCCAGCATTGTTCATCAAAATGTGAACCAGGCTATTTACATCAGTTATTGATGAAAAGTTCAGAGGTTATCGATCACTATTGTGTTTATCATTATGAAGGTGAGGTGATATTTCATGTCTACAAATTAACAATTGTATTTTGTTTCAAAAATGGACAAAAAAAACCTACTTACAACGTAATGAAATCATTTGTACTTCAGCGATTCGTACTAAATTCCCATGTCTCGAGAAGGTTATATCGAATACGGACTGCATCAAATCGTGCACACGACATCATGACGCCGTCGCTTCCCTCATCAATAATTTTCGACATCTGGCGTTGAACGGAGACACGACTCGTGCTGAACAATACTTAGCTGAGAGTTGCGAGTCAGTCAGAATCTTTGCCTTTAAATTTTACAAATATTATATAGTTAAAAAAACAATAAGATTGTAATGCGGTGTAAGACAATTCTGTGGTTATGTAGGATCATACCACGATCATTTTTGGCAAAATAAGTAATTCAAGCTTCTTATCTCAATGATATTGATAAGCTGCAAAGTGATCTAGTACGATGAAAAGTACTGGTTGAGTGAAGTTGTTCAGTGCACGTTACTGTAGATATGCATTAAAACTGTTCAAGTTTTGTAAATGAAGTAATGAATGTAATATACAACCAAAGTTATCATAACAGAAGTGACTATTTCAGTAAGTATATCATAGTTTCTAAATATAGTAGTTAAAAGTAGTGTATACGAGCACCTGTTGGACGTCATAAGCTCGAAGTGTCCCCAGATCGACCCTAAAAGCATGTCAGCGTAGCTCCATATCAGATCGGAGAAAGCCTAACCTCGTAAAACTAGTTCTCTTCTTGCATCCGCAATTTGATATATTGGTTTATTAGCGGAAAAGCTTTTGATTCAATCAAACTTTCAAGCTACAATTGTGAAGAGTGAAAAAAAAACGATATGATGAGACTAATTGTGATTTCTGTAAGTCATTCTTTAATATTTACTGCTTTCACTATGAGCCTTAAATTGTATGGAGTGTTTATTTTTTGTAGATATGTTACATGTACACTACATTGTGACGTACCGGCTATTGCACATCGATGTGATTTCGCTACAGCGAATCTCGTCATCGATCTTACACGACGTTCTTTTGCCAGCATGGAAAAGATGGCCCTGGACACGAACGTCATCAATAAGTCAGAATGGCACTTTTTTTTTCCTAGCAAAAATCCACCATTTCCGAAAACAAAAGACACTAAGAAAAAATACGAAAAGATCTTTGAGAGAATATGAAAACGATTAGACGGTCGCATAATGCTTTCACTATACTTTGCTACAGTCGTAAGTATATTGATATTACGCGAAAATAATTTGAGTTGAACACTCGTCATCGAGTAGAGGAGAGGTGTATAGCGCTGTGGTGGAGTTGCATCAGCACAAATGAGGAACAAAAATCTCAAATACTAGTGCGACTCGTATGTTGGGTTTTATATGAATTTGATTGAAAATTGCTTCTATAGTGGAAAGAAGGAACCAGAACCTCATTAACTAGATGACCTTTGGTTACTGTATACATCTTATCATTCGATATGTTAACCAAGGATTATTTACGTATGCCATATTTTTACTGGACTGCTTTACTTTACTAGTGAAAAACTAAATCTTATCAATACAAAAATAACAGCTCAACTCATCAATCAATGCTGAGATATCTGAATTTTAATATGTAATCAATAGGAGCATAATACATGAATCGTATGGTACTAATACATATTCTGTAGATGTTTGAACTTAGAATTATTTCAAATAATTTCATGGTTTTCCTACATAGTTCTCGAGTTAAAAGCTCTCAAACCCTCACAAATAGCTGTCCCATTTCTTCGGGACGAGGTATGTGCTCCTAAAGTATCTCTTCGATATTCATTTTTACACTAAAGCATGGGTAAGATCGAGTCTATCAGGAATTGTCACGTTTTCAATGAAGTAAGCTCACACCTAGGTAACATCCGCTTGTTTTATAAAGGCTGCTAAGTGCAAGAACGTGAGAAGGCTTCAACGGAACTTTCTCAGGATTTCAGATAAGGAGAGCTACACCACCTAATAAGCTGCCTCAGTACATCGCAAGATGGGATCTTGTGTTCACCATATCGGACGGTGAATTATCCGATGAGAAGCAATCATATATCGGGTTTATTCAGACGTCAACAGAACTGGATCAGATCAGTATGAGTACGCTCACAGTACGCCACATAGACTGCTTTATACTCTGCAAATACAACAAAGTGCCCATCTCTGCTCTCTTAGTCCTGCAGAAAGCTCCTAAATTTATGTAACCTTCCTGCACGAGACTAAGAGCAGAAAGGCTGGCATAAGGTAACTTAACCAAAGACACTTTAGTCTGTAAAAATGTTCATACACAAAACGGCGGTGGCGTACGCTTTATCGTAACCTATCCTACTAAATCAAACCTGCAGAGTATATCATACCAGAAAACTTCAGAGATGGAGCATAGATAGGTTGATAATATAATGAGGAGCTACTGTAGATGGACAAAAATTGTAGAATGGTACCCAAACTCACAAAGTTTCAAAAGTCTTCTCGAAGGACTATCTGCAAGATATGTCGACGTATTTATGACTAGCATAAAGGTGTATTCGCAGAATCTAAGAAATCCACGATTAACGATATGGGTCTCAGCCGCGTTTGTATGTGAGCAAAAGACCACAATGAATGAGAGTCGCACGAGGACAAAACGAATAGAAAAATTGCCAGCGGGCAGACAGTGTGTCAGGTCAAGCCATTCAAGTATGCGTGTGCTACCCGTTGCATTTGACTTAGAGAATAAGCAATATTTATATCCAACAATTAGCATATAGTTTCTTTTCTCATTCTCCAATCAATGGTAATTCATTGCTACTTTCTACATTAACATAGAGTAAAACTTCTTAGCAGTTAGGATCATTAATTGGTGAGCAGTTTTCTTAATAATTAGTCTTACTATAAACAATTTTTTCATAGTATCCAACATTACTATTCCAGATATCAAGATCGTATCGCATCACCTTTCGTTCATTTCTTATGCAAATTTTTTTCTTGACAATTGAAGCATTTCACTCAGTCATATTCATATTAGGTGGCCAGCAGTTTGCTCTGATATCAAAACTTATCGCCTACCAACTCCAGCAAGTCCACCAACGGAAGTAAATGTCGTTGCTCAAAGTAATGAAAGTACAAAAGGTGAGATTTTTGTTGCAGTAAATTGGAAGAGCTTTTCGTAATCTTCATTCAAAATGAAGAAGATAAACTAATTGGAGATCCAAAAAGTAATTGTCATACATTTGACAATTAAAAAAAACCAATTGCAAAGGTGTCTCTACCACAAAAGCACAGCACCATGCCGACGTTTCGCACTAGAATTCACAATCTCTATTGCAGAAAGTACTTTCCTATATGAGATATAAAAACAAAAGTCTTTTTAATTAACCGATAATATACAAATTACAAATGCTTAGACGGCAGAAATAACACACTCGTGGAAACGGAAGCGCTTACAAAAGCTACTATTGTTCACGGCATTTCCATGCTGCTTCTTTTCATGGCTTTCTGCTACTAGGACACATCGGCAGCACCTATGAGAGAACATTCTATCTGTATCTTCATGAGTCTTTATGATATTAGAAGCGGGTATTTTTCGTACTAATGAAGTTGATGGCCTTTATTGAATAGCAACAATTTAAAACCAATCGTTCAGCAATCTTTCTATGAATTCACATGCAATATTCTATTTGAAATATCAAGCAGAAATACTTAATATCAAACTGCAAACGACAATAAATAATTTGCAGGTGTCAAACTAGTAGTAAATTTCTACTACTAAGAATCCATATGCTGTAAACATAACATCCACACTCCTTTATTGAAAAATAGTTCATTTCACCATAATAATAGCCTAATGATATGGCCAATATTACTGGAAGTGACAATATAATTTGAAAAATTCAACTCATACAAGCAAAACGGTGGTGAAAAAAGATATTATATGGAAAACTTGCTGCTAAGTCTGAGCAACTACGACAAATGCAGACACAGTTGAGAGTCCTTTTTTACCACCTTTGTGCTTCCGCTCTTGAAACATATTCTGAACAATGAAGAGCATAAATCACATAGAATTCTAAACACTTGATAGATAACCAAATCAAAAGTCTTAAATATCTTTACTCAGATGAACATGATAAAGCATGTAGTAAAAAATACCCGTAAACGAGAAAAAATTATTCTAAATCAAGAGCTTTTGCTTTAAGAACCGCAGGCGCTGAACTTGGTGGTAAAACTCGAATATCTGTTACTATAGCCGTGACGAGATCAGAAGGAACGGTTTCATTAGATTGTTTTCCTAGAAGCGCCATTCGACCGCTGGATTGAACCTGCAATTCATAGAATGACCTCGATTTGATAGTGACTAATTGAAATCCCATTCAACAGAGAGCAATCTCTTTCAGAAGCAACAGTATTATTTAAAAACATGAAAATTACGATATGTGCCCACAAGAATTAAAAGGACCTATAAAATATTAAGAAAATGGTTTACATAATATTAATAAATGAATATATTTTACCAAGAAAACCAGCAAAATGATCCATGTGTTCTAATCTTAATCATATCTAATCAATAACCAGTGAGAAAAAAAAAGCTAAAAGGAATGGCATGTCTATACTTTGACAACCAATATTCAAAGAGATTTTGGTGAAATAAGCAGCAGAAGAAGAAACAAAAGTAGACGAGAATCCAAATTGAATCGAAATAAATTCGACCTATTCCCGTCATATTCGGTGAAATGTTTACTTATTTCGCCTTAATAGGCACCATTATACAATGGTATTATCTTATTATAAGAGTTGAACCACTGAAGTACGACTATTACATTCGTATAAACTTCATACCACCAAATGAAGTCAACCCTTATATCGATATACGATGAAAATGAATTTGCTGCAAAAATCCTTACCTTGTCCACAAATTTGTATGTTTGAGATACTACAAGCACAGGAATATTAAACGCTTTAGCAGCTAGGGCTAAAAGCATGCTACCTTTAGGCGCGATTACGCAACCATTAGACAGCACAGCAGAACAACCAAGGATAACCATAGAGTCCTGAAAGAAATTGCTTTTACAATTAACAGCCATTTGAAAGAAATTAGTCATTTATTTTTACTGAAACATTACCGCAAATTATACGAATATATGCAACAGCACAAATAAAATCTCAGCAATGATTGCAGACTACAATAGACGACCTGTTCCACAAAAAAATCTTCGTCTAGTGATCTACGTAGAGCAATGAAAATACAACTTCCTATCTACTATGTCCCACGCTCTCATCCGATACCATTTCTTATGTTCCATTCTAAAGTTTATATCAAGATAATTTCACGATGATATGTCTTCAGTATTATGCTCCCAAGGGAGGACCGCCCATTTTTTAAACTTTTCATTTTTTTCGTTCTTTCTAAGTCATTTCTGAAATTTTTTTTCCCGTTTTTTGTAATAGATACAACGTAGTATTACAGGAACAATTTTCTAATGATAAAACTGACAAAAAAGCTTATTTTGAAATGCTATCGGATATATCACATTTATTTGATGGAAACATTACTTTCAAGAATAATTAGATGCTTCTTGTTTCAAACCAGCTTTGCTACACTTATAAAAGTTCTCACGAAGTGTTATTAATAGCAAGCTTTTTAAAAAATTAAGAGGTCTAATCACCAAAAACATCCACTTCCAAAAGAATAGTAAACTAGTGCAGTTATTTTTAGGCTTTGATAATGTCGTACTGATTAGGTACTATTTAGTAAGTGTTCCATCTATAATTTAAAAAAAAGTTGCACTAAATAAAAACTAGTGAGAAAGTTAGATTCATTGCTACTGTTTTTCATTGCAATTCAGCACTTTAACAGACAAATCGTGTTCAAATCTGATCTGATTTTCACTCAACTTTTTCATAACTGCGCCAATGGAATTGAGGTCAGTGTATCGACATCGAATACCACGCTCAATGAATGAATTGATGTGGCGCAATCCTGAAAAAAAAATGGAGGAAATTATACTGTTTTGCTACAAAGCTCTCTATAATGTTACAGTACTGATGAGCAAAAAAGAAGTAGACGCAAAGAATATCACCTCTCTCTCCTATTTCTGCATCAACAACGGTGAAAAATGCTTGAAATTTCTTATCTATAGAATCAAGAAGCACTTTATTCACCAATGGACACCTAGAAGCAATCTTGTTTTGCATCTCTATCACTTTATAAGATAAGATAAGATAATTGTTGGCGTTGATCAATCCCTTGTGGTGCGATGCGCCTCCGCATTCATGTTCAACATGATATCGTGGAGGTGGTTGAATGCGTGCCTGGTCTATACAATGACTTGAGTCGACCACTCTTCACCAAGTCAGTGCCAGCTATCTTACCCAGACTCCTCTGGTACCAATTTACCGACCCCGGAGGGATGGCGGGCTTGGTAAGCCTGGGGGCGGCCGCGAACTGATTGGGCCGGCGTGTCACTGCGGCATCTCCACCACTGAGCCACTGCGCCCCCTATCACTATATATATTCGTATAAATATTTGAAAACTTGGAAGTGCAGTCTTCAAGTAATCTGTGAGCCACAACAATTCCGACCATCCGAATTCGAATTGTGGGATGTTA